>JARQOD010000590.1:0-69759 GCA_033576555.1 Oophaga sylvatica | reverse complement strand
TTTTTCCTTTCCCTTGTTTGCTGTCTCCTTCTTCTGCGGGGTTGTGCAAAGGAATCTGGTTTCCTATAGATAGTTCTGCGTGCTCCACCCTGCCAAGAAAAAACATGTCCAGTCCTGTAATCTTCAGCATCACGAAACCATTTAGTTTTTTTCGTTTTCTCAATGTCACCACGAAATTTCAGTAGTTTCTCATCCAAGTGTTTCTTGAACGTGTCCCATTCTTGTGCTGTCAACTGCATAGTCAATTGTTTCTCCAAATCATCGATTTTGTTCTTCACCAATACCATTTCTGTGTGGAGAAACTCGATGTTCAAGAGCATTAGATCAAATGAATACTTATTAGTGATCGATTCAAATTTATTACAAAATTGCATATTGTCTGCCAGTAGTGTAGGCCGCAGATGTGGCCTTAGTCCACGAGGTATCCTGTGAACTCTGTGATACTCGCACAGAGTCATGGCATGCAACTCGTGTGAGATATATTTTCTCCTCTCATTTTCATATCTCTTATTCAACATCTCTATGGTAGGTTTATTCAAAAAAGACATATCTATCTGTGTTCTGGCTAGGATTCTTTTAGCATCTTCATCTGTGTATGAAAATATAGCGGCATTGTCCAGTTCACCCACCTCTGGTTCAAGTATCAAAGTCTCCATGACCGGTGCACGTCTGCCAGGATCCACAATCCACAAGTATTCAAGCAGCTGACAGCACTCGGGAGTTTAGCACGGATGCACGTTCAGGCGTTCAAGGATCCAAATGAACAACAGTCCAACGAAAAAATAGGAACAGCATCCAATCCAGGTGAAGTATAACAAGTCTTTATTCAGCCACCATAAAATACGACGTTTCGGCCATTTTCAGGCCTTTATCAAGTATACAAAAACAGGCAAAATGGTGTCCTTAAATGGTGTGGAGGAGCCAATCACCATCCAGGAACCGCCCATAATACAAATAGACATATATACAGAATATACAACGATAATCAATTTAAAACAGTGATCAGAGCTCAGAATAGTGACATCATAGAAAAATACAGCAGTGTTATAATTGTGCATATAATATGCCATAGATTACTCCATATTAACAATATCACCATTTAGTCTGCCAATCGATGATCTATTACTGCACACTCCCATTCTGGTGCTGCACCAATCATGTACTCACTAGCAGCAGCGTCCTCCATATCCAATCAGTGTCAGTTCAGCAGCGCTTAGTCAGAGCATTTATCCAATAGCCCACAGGATAACAAATCGGGAGGCACACCTAACTCACTCCCCACTGTGTGATAAACAAAGGCACATGTTCAGAAGTCATCATAGCAAACGCCCAGTGGATCATGTGAACACCAGCGTCATCAGACACCCAGTCACATGACCGCAAGCATCATCCGAGGTCTAATCACATGATAGTCCCATCATAAGCCTCTATTCTAAGCTGAAAACACTAAAATAGCGCGCGATCACCGGCATCATCCGACACCTGAAAAAAGAACACGCATGCACAATAAACTCTATCATTATTTATATTACTCCAGCTATGTCATCAGGAAACCTGCAGGTCACATGACCGTCAGTATTGGCATAATGTAAACAAGAGACCGCACATGCGGATCTATATAGAATGGAAGATTAACAATATAGCAGACACCTAAAGAAATATATATAATATCTACAAAATAAATGATGTCATCAGGAACCATTAAGTCACCACTCCGATCACTCCAGATAATAATCCTACGAAAACAACAAACATAAGTAAAATATATATCTAAAAACAAACACAGAATATAGATGCAAAAATTACCTAGCACAAATATGCAAATTATATTCGATATTCAACCCCTTTGGTTGCAATGTCTCCAAAACGGAGATCCACCGGAGTTCTTTCTGTTTAAGCAACTTAGTCCTGTCACCACCTCTCCTGAGGGGTGGAACCCCGTCAATAACTCTAAATCTCAGCTGACTGACCAAGTGTCCACATTCTACAAAGTGCTTAGATACCGGCAGTTCCATCATCTTCGTCCTGATAGTACTTTTGTGTTTACTTATCCTAGCCTTAACTTCCATCGTTGTCTCGCCTATATACATGAGTCCACACGGACACACGAGCATATAGATTACAAAGCTAGATGTACAAGAGTACCGTTCCTGGATCCGAAAGCGTTGACCCGTGCGTGAGTGGCCAAAACTGTCACCCTTGATCATATTGCCACAGCATGCACAATTCAAACATGGAAAATTTCCATTTTTTGGAGGGCCCAAAGTTAACTGTCTGGATATTTTGGAGGATCCAATGTCAGATTTGACCAACTTATCTTTCACATTTTGCCTGTTTTTGTATACTTGATAAAGGCCTGAAAATGGCCGAAACGTCGTATTTTATGGTGGCTGAATAAAGACTTGTTATACTTCACCTGGATTGGATGCTGTTCCTATTTTTTCGTTACCCAAGCACACCCAGTCAGGCCTATATCCCTTGCTGACACCAACCAGGGCCTACTACCAGCCCCCGCCCGCACCTGTGCAGGCCACAGCTCCCAATATGGCACCAGATGCAACACCATTGTTCCCTTTCACACACCCCAACCCGGCCATTGCTGCAATGCATAAATCTTCAGTTTTTCAGACAATGATCAGAAGCCGCCGCCGTGATATTATGGGATCTAACGAAGGGGAGGAGGATCAGGAGAGAGAAGAGGGGTGGGCCCCTCAACAGCCACCACTATCCCCAGCAGCACCAGTATCTTTTCTTCCCTCCTCCATTCCCCCACCATCATTGTCAACCCCTGGTCCTAGGGCCTATTCCACCCCTACTTCAGAGATGAGGCACCTTCCTCTCCTTCACAAATCCTCAGAGAGGACAGTCGCTCTGTAAGGTTCACGGAAAATCCGGTCAGGCCCCCAGCTCCCGGTGTACTTGAAAACTGGTATCCCTGCCATTCACAGCATTACACAGACCGCAACGGAAATCCAGTGACATTATCCATAGGGTACGGTGATATCCTGACACATCGGATTGGTGCTATAGTTAGTCCTGTCAACTCCAACTGCTCCAAGAAAGGGGGTCTGGCTCTATTAATAGCCCAAGCAGGTGGTCCCATCGTCACCGCAGAATGCATGGCTCATATATAGACTCATGGCCCTTTGCCACCTGGACAGACTCTGACAACCCATGCAGGGGACCTTCCCGCTGATATCATCATCCATGCAGTAGGTCCAGTCCATGATCCTCTAAACTCAAATGAGTCACGGGCCACCCTTCGAGCCATTATACATTCAATACTCCATCATGCTGGTATGTTAAAAACAGAAGACATTAGGCACCAGGAATTATTTGAAACCAATGATAAAATAGCAAATTTGTGATTGCTTTGTCTAAAGAGTTAACTAACACCCACTCTACAGTGTCTGCTTCTCTCCCAGAATTTACAGGTGACACGGTGCACGATTTCTCGCCTGGTGACTTTGTATACATAAAAAATTTATGAAAAGAGACTGTCTCCAGCCCAGATTTGAGGGTCCCTACACTGTGATCATGTCCACCCCTACTGCCCGAAGCTCGAGGGCAAGAGCACCTGGATTCACGCCTCCCATTGCAAGAAGGACAAGATTAATCAGCAGTCATGAAGTTTCTGATATACATATCCTTTTGAGCTATATCCTGATCTCCCGTAGTGCCAGTATGCCCACCTTCTGGGTTAATACTACAACCCCTGTGGTTATCTTTAAGTTCGATTTCTATCAAATATTCAACTGTGATAGGAATGATTTCAAGGGATCAACGCACCAGACTTAGGGGAAAAGGGATATTTTATCTTAGTGTCACCCGCCCAGGGAATAAAAACTGTCATGATTGGTCAGATGTGGGATAGAAAACAGAAAAAGGGAGAATTGGCAGATGAAGCTAGATACAATAGATTGATAGATGAGACATACAAGTGTTATATTTGTAGGAACGGATCTGGGAATGCAGAAGTCAATGACAGCAAGCAGAGATAAGTGCTGGCAGCAGCGAGATGGTATTTTGCTGTACACCAAGGTCATTCTACAGATAAGCAACCTGCAGGCTGAGGGAGAGAGGACACACAAACTACGCAGTGGTTTGACCAGCCCCTCCCATCGGGTATTCGTGAGGATGCACAGGAAAGAGTGCAACAGTTTTCAAATTTGTTGAATAGGTTTTAAGAATAGACACAGTACGTAAGAATCGAAGGTCAGAGTATGTCAGAAGAAAGATAGACAGGCAGAGAAAAGAAGTTACACTAGAGGACAGAGTTCAGGAAAGAGCCAAAAGATTATTTCTGGACTCTAAGAAAAACTTGGGTGGAAATGGGTTTTGTCAAAGAAAACAAGACTAATGAGAGGGTTCTGGCAAGTTTAATATGAATGGCATAAAAAAAAAAAAAAGAGAAATGAGAAGAAAAAAAAAAATGAAAGTAAGTAGACCGGATTAGAGATCAGTTAAAGCAGAGGATCTAGCCAGAATAGCACAGGGGGCACAACATGATTTAGCGCAGGCAAAAAGAGGTAGCTTGCACATGAACCCCCTAGTCTCCTTACCCCCACTCCTAATTGCACAGTGCAGGTGAACCTACTAGGGGGACATGAGGTTGAGTTCCAAGTGGACACGGGGGCAGACAATTCAGTAATTACAGAAGAGGACTGGCCATTTGGGAAAAGTGAATTTCCTTCAATGTTAGAAGGTGTGATACCGCATGATTTCTGGGCTTCAGATAAAACAGATGTGGGCAGATTAAGGGTGCAGCCAGTCATGGTCAAATTAAAGCCAGGTGCAATTCTGCCCCAACAGATAGTATCCTCTTAGTTTAGCTCAAGAAACGGCTATTGCTCAGCAGATGCGAAACTGGTAACAAGGGATGTTTTAGTTAAAACCTAGCCCCCACTTCGGCATCTCTGCAGCTAAGAGTAAGGTTCCTTATCAATGGCCTTGACAGTACAAATTCCAACCTTCAGCTTCCCCCTTCGGCTACGAGATTTAACCCTCTATGTATTGACTGGTACAATATATATAGATATACACTTTTGTTCCAGATATTTCAGGATGCTGCTTAGTTTACAGTTATTGATTTTGCCAATGTTATTTTTATAATATGTTGTTTTTGTACCAAGCGATAAACTGCAATTCTGTAAATCTTCAGTTATCTTTTTGGGACATTGCATTACACTGGGGCGCGACATCTGACCAGCGCTCGCAAAGAAGCTGTACAGAACTTTCCTATGCCTGTTAATGTTGCCGCTCTTAGGATATTTCTTGGACTGATTTTCTACTGCAGGCAGTGGATTCGTGCTGTGTCAATCCTCATGCAGCCTCTCTATGACTATTACCATTGTGCTTTTTAAACTAACTCCTGAAGGTATAGACTGTTTTCATTCCCTCAAAAACAGGATTGTAGCAGCTCCAGCGCTAGGAACCCCCAACTATGAACTACTATTCACCCTGTATCTCCATTAGCAGCAGGGACACGCGGCAGGAGTATTGACTCAGTTACATGGTGACAATCAAAGGCCAGTGGCCTGTTTCAGTGAAAGACTAGATGCAGTGGCTAGGGGTACCCCGTCCTGTGTACGGGCGGTACATGCTGTAGGACTATTGCTCCACAAATCGTCAGATATCGTGCTTGATCATCCACTGACAGTATTTACACCTCATGATGTATACACCATACTGAACCAGGTGCAGTCGGCACATCTTTCAGCTGCACGTCACCTTCAATTGCAATGTGCACTTTTAATGCCTCCAAATGTTTCTTTGCAGAGATGTACCACACTTAATCCTGCCACATTGTTACCTCTCTCGGATCTAGGGGGGAGGTCAGGTATTGTACGGTATTGTACAAAGAAGATCCAAGAGAGGAGATTCCTTATGATTATGTTCAGCTTATGGCACAGGAAACAGCAGGTCTACCCACAGTGTTTAAAACTGAAAGACGTAATGTTGACTTTAAATCTTTTGTAGAACTCGCTACCAAGATGACTCAGGTACCTTCCACACCAGGTATGCCATCGTCTCCCTGAATGCAGTAATCAGGGCAGAACCAATGCTCCCACATCAGTCGGCCCAGGAGGCTGAATTTAAGGCTCTGACCGAGGCCTGTAAGATAGCTGAAGGTAGAATTGTTAACACCTACACAGATTCTAGATAAGCATTCGGTATAGCTCATGATTTGGGTCCAATTTGGAAGTCTAGAGGATTCCTGATGGCAGCAGGACATCCCATTAAAAATGCTGACGCAGTCCAGCAGTTAATTGATGCATTACAATTACCAAAAGAGGTAGCTGTCATAAAAGTTAAAGCACATACCAGACGCACTGATCAGGTGAGTAAAGGAAACGCAATGGCCGATGCAGCAGCAAAAACAGCAGCCAGTAGACCACTCCAAGGGGTAACGATGCACCAGGTAAGCGCTCCCAAAAATCCCTTTGTGTCGGAGGATGCCTTAGCCCAGATGCAGGCTCAGGTGCGCCAGGAGGAAGTAGAAAAGTGGGAAAAGAAGGTGCATGTCTGAATGCAGCAACTGGGGTATGGGGAAGAGGGATGCGCCGATGCCTTCCAAGAGCGTTGTACCCTGAAGTCACCCAAATGTTACATGGGCCAACCCACCAGTCCAAAACTGCTGTAATGAGCGTGATGCAGAAGCATTGGGCGGCACCAGGCTTTTCCACCTGTATAGAAGGTTTGATCCAGGGATGCATGGTATGTGCTACACATAATAAGAGAAGGGTAGTCAAGACACCATCCAAACATGCCCCTCGGCCCTTCTATTCTTTCCAGAGACTGCAGATTGATTATATTCAGCTGCCAAAATCAGGGTCATGGGAGAACGTGTTGGTGTGTTTTTGATTTATTCTCAGGTTGGCCGAAGGCTTTCCCGATTGCCAAGGCTACGGCTGCGGCAATCGTAAAGAAGCTGCTTGCGGAGGTGGTGTGCAGGTATGGAGTACCAGAGGTGATCGAAAGTGACAGAGGTACACATTTCATATGTGAAATAATGAATGAAGTCTTGACAGCGCTGGGAATTCAACAAGTTTTCCACACCCCATACCATCCACAAAGCAGTGGAAAAGTAGAAAGACTAAATAGGACATTGAAGTTAAAAATCTAAAAGGCCATGGCTGAAACAGGGAAATCTTGGCCTGAATGTTTACCATTAGCCCTATACTCAGTAAGGTACACTCCAAGTAGAAAAACTGGACTTTCTCCGTATAAAGTACTATTTGGCAAAGTGCCTAGTTTAGGATGTTTCTTTTCTCAAGCATTGGAAATAAGTAACCATGTATTAAGTTCATATGTAAGGGATTTGCATAAAAGACTCAAGAAAGTATATGATAATATTTTCAGTTCTCTTCCAGATCCGAACCTGGATCCTGGGAGTCTGCAGTCTGGAGACTGGGTAGTCATTAAAAGACACGTGAGAAAGAGTCTGGATCCGAGAATATAGCTCCACTGATATCCAGAAAAAGAAGGAGTCTGGGTCAGCTGCACACCAGTTATGCTGAGGATCCCAAAGTTTATATGGATTCCATAGGTGTTCCTAGGGGGGTCCCAGACGAATACAAAGCTCAGAATCAGATCCTGGCGGGTTTCCGTTCTCTCATCCCAACTGTGCAGATCAATTACAATGTAGATTGGATAAATTATATATACTACACCGAGCAAAGATTTATCAATATCAATTTTAGTCAAGATGCTTTCCAGGGTATAGTTGAGAAACTGGGCCCAAAACAAAAGACTGACTCTTCAAAATAGACTGGCCATTGACATGATTCTAGCTGAAAAAGATGAAGTCTGTGGGATGATAGGGGAAGAATGTTGTACTTATATTCCTCAGAATTCTGGAGTCAATGGTAAAACTATAGTGGCCCTTACAGAGATTAAAAATCTGGCTCAGGAAATAAAAGCCAATGCAGAAGTAGATACCTCTTTCTTCTTAAGATGGCTTGAAGGACTTAAAGCATTTCTCCAACAAGCCTGCTTAGTGGTAACAGGACTTTTTGGTACTAGGATTGATAATTCTATGTTGTATGATATCTATGTATAGGAAAGCTGTGGCCAATGCAACTGCCTCCTCAGGTATTTTCCTTTATAAGGAAGCTGTGTCCCTGCTATATGATGACACTGACAATGGTGATATGGAGAAATATACCCCACATAATAAACCTGACAAAACCCCCTATAACAAAATACAAATGGAAATAAGAGATTTAGTTTAGGGATAGTGGGAGAACTCCATGTGCATGTTTGGTAGGGACTTGGTTGTTTGGGGGCGGTCCATAAGGGGCCAGTTTCTAAAATGACCAAGCGAAGAAATCCATTACCCCTGTCCCCACACATGGACAGTCTCGAAGGTCACATATATTAAGGGAAAACTTAGTGTTTAGGGGGGATTGTCAAGGTAAAATATAATTTTCTACTATACTTTTATATTCATAGTGTGTATATATGTCTTGTTATTTTGATATGTCAAGATAAACACAAAGTTTCCCTTAAATGAGTATTATTCAGATTGAAAGATATTTATACTTGAGAGTCCTCAGTGGTTGATACCTTTTAATGGCTAACTGAAAAGATGGTAACGAATTGCAAGCTTTCGAGACTACTCAGGTCTCTTCATCAGATTGAAACTTATTTTAAGATAATGTTAGTATCTGCTGGTGTCTGTCTCCATCTTGTGTCCTATCACTGTATTACACTAACTTGAACTGGATCCACTGAAATGACCCCCACCTTTGGAGAATGGAGGAACCACATGATACACGAGAACAATAGAATCTTTCTTCAAGAAATGAAACTAAAGATGACAACATGATCAAGGAGGACTTAGAAGAAGATCTAAGGACCAATTAGGATGACCAAATGCTGGACGTGTACATATATGGATATGTTCAGCATATCTCTTTCTCCTCAATCCCGCCTTTACTCCACCCCAATATTCTGTGTATGTAATCTTATGTACGTGAATAAAAAGTTCAGTATTTGCTGAAGATGGTCGCCTGATAGCACCGTTTTCTAGAGCATGTTCTGAAGTCTGAACCAGCGTATTGCCTGATTCATTCTCGGTCGACCCGTGCTCTTAGTCCAATTTGGAGTGACTGGAGGATGAGTGGTTTGTCGTTACGACCCCGACAATATACCCGTTTATATGGGATATGTGTTCATTCTTCTATTATCTACATATATTACATCTTCATTCCCCTCCTATAAAGCTCAGGGAATATAATATACACCTGTTTATATGGGATATGTGTTCATTCTTCTATTATCTACATATATTACATCTTCATTCCCTCCTATAAAGTTCAGGGAATATAATATACACCTGTTTATATGGGATATGTGTTCATTCCCCTATTATATACATATATTTCATCTTCATTCCCCTCCTATAAAGTTCAGGGAATATAATATACCCCTGTTTATATGGGATATGTGTTCATTCTTCTATTATCTACATATATTACATCTTCATTCCCCTCCTATAAAGCTCAGGGAATATAATATACACTTGTTTATATGGGATATGTGTTCATTCCCCTATTATCTACATATATTACATCTTCATTCCCCTCCTATAAAGCTCAGGGAATATAATATACACCTGTTTATATGGGATATGTGTTCATTCTATTATCTACATATATTTCATGTTCATTCCCTCCTATAAAGCTCAGGGAATATACACCTGTATATATGGGATATGTGTTCATTCCCCTATTATCTACATATATTTTATCTTCATTCCCCTCCTATAAAGCTCAGGGAATATAATATACACCTGTTTATATGGGATATGTGTTCATTCCTCTATTATCTACATATATTTCATGTTCATTCCCCTCCTATAAAGCTCAGGGAATATAATATACACCTGTTTATATGGGATATGTGTTCATTCCCCTATTATCTACATATATTTCATCTTCATTCCCCTCCTATAAAGCTCAGGGAATATAATATACACCTGTTTATATGGGATATGTGATCATTCTCCTATTATCTACATATATTTCATCTTCATTCCCCTCCTATAAAGCTCAGGGAATATAATATACACCTGTTTATATGGGATATGTGTTCATTCTCCTATTATCTACATATATTACATCTTTATTCCCCTCCTATAAAGCTCAGGGAATATAATATACACCTGTATATATGGGATATGTGTTCATTCCCCTATTATCTACATATATTACATCTTTATTCCCCTCCTATAAAGCTCAGGGAATATAATATACACCTGTATATATGGGATATGTGTTCATTCCCCTATTATCTACATATATTACATCTTTATTCCCCTCCTATAAAGCTCAGGGAATATAATATACACCTGTTTATATGGGATATGTGTTCATTCTCCTATTATCTACATATATTACATCTTTATTCCCCTCCTATAAAGCTCAGGGAATATAATATACACCTGTATATATGGGATATGTGTTCATTCTCCTATTATCCACATATATTTCATGTTCATTCCCCTCCTATAAAGCTCAGGGAATATAATATACACCTGTTTATATGGGATATGTGTTCATTCTATTATCTACATATATTACATCTTCATTCCCCTCCTATAAAGCTCAGGGAATATAATATACACCTGTTTATATGGGATATGTGTTCATTCCCCTATTATCTACGTATATTTCATGTTCATTCCCCTCCTATAAAGCTCAGGGAATATAATATACACCTGTTTATATGGGATATGTGTTCATTCCCCTATTATCTACGTATATTTCATGTTCATTCCCCTCCTATAAAGCTCAGGGAATATAATATACACCTGTTTATATGGGATATGTGTTCATTCTCCTATTATCTACATATATTATGTTCATTCCCCTCCTATAAAGCTCAGGGAATATAATATACTCCTGTTTATATGGGATATGTGTTCATTCTCCTATTATCTACTGTGAGGCAGTGACCGGGATCGTTTATGAAGGACGCTATGTTTCCCCAGAATGTGTACAGAGACCTATTAAAGCCATTGGAGTGCATTTTAGTCACACACACAGCTGCGGCTGCAATGCAGGAATGAAGGTGAACAATGACCTGGTCAGACTACCTGGCTAAGGCAGATTAAGTAAAATCCGGCAGGGCCTTCATTCCTTGGAGGAGGTCACAGGAGGCAGTGGGGCGGCCTCCTCCCTCCAACCCGGGTTTTCCAGTGGCTTTTTGCCACAGGTCTTTAAAACTCCTGCACTAAGGATTAGTGTGGTTCTATGTTTTGACCCTGCTAGGAGCATAGCAGGAAGGCTACGCAGGATTGAGTCCAGCCGTACCTACGCCTGGCAAGGCTCTGCACCTGTCAGGCTCTGTTCGGCCCGGCGTGGCCGTTGTCCCGGCAACCTTTGTTTATGGACTGATATTAACTTGGCTGAGTATCGGAGGACGTTTTTCTGTTTAACCCGTGAGTTGCTGAATAAAAGCTGTTTATGTTGGACTTGCTTGGGTCACTGTCTCAGTTACTGCACGGTGTGAACACCGCCACCTTACAAGTTGGTGCGAGAATGCGGGCACTGTGACTGAGGCATACCCACCGGCAGCTTCATGACCACAATCCGGCCGGCCACTTTTCAGCCTCACCCCGTGAACAAAATGGAAGAGCTGTTAAAGCAGCTGGTAATTACACAACAGCAGCAGCTGCAGTCTCAGCGACAACAGCAGGAGCAGTACCTGAGTCTCCAGCGGCAACAGCAGGAGCGGGAGCAACAGCACAATGAGCAACAGCAGTTATTGTACCAGCAGCAACAAAAAACAAACGAACTGCTGCTGCAACAGATTTCTGCTCTGAGGGAGACCTCGACAGCGCCAGCCCCTGAACGTCGCGAGGCCCGAGACAGGGTTCGCTCAGCGTTGAGGAAGATGGGACCGGAGGACGACGTGGAAGCTTTCCTGACAGTTTATGAACGCACAGCAGAGCGGGAAAACCTACCAGTCGGCCAGTGGGCAGAAGTAGTGGCTCAGTTTTTGGTCAGCGATGCACAAAAGGCCTACTTCGATCTCAGTCGGGAGGACGCCCAGGACTACCAGAGGCTCAAAGGTGAGATCCTTGCCCGACTAGGGGTTAATACATATGTGAGGGCTCAGCGTGTATTTGCATGGGCTTATGTGGAAACACGACCCGCTCGGTCTCAGGCTTATGACCTCCTGCAGCTGGTAAAGAAGTGGCTCCAGCCAGAGACTTTGTCTCCAGCCCAGATGGTGGAGAGGGTGGTGACTGACCGGCTGGTAAGGACTCTGCCGGCTGCTATACAATGTTGGGTGGGGCAAGGCGACCCCGGCACACTCGACCAGGTAGTCAGTTTGATCGAGCGCTACTCGGCCACTCAGGACTTCATTCGAGACTCCGCCCCCTCAAGGCTGTCACGCCGATCCCTGCCACCCCAGGAATCGGAAAAGGGGTCACGTCCCCCTGCTAGGGACAGTCAGCACCGTGTCCGTGCTGAAGGGGAACCCCGGAGTGAGAGTGGCAGGAGACCGGTTCCCTCCCAAACTGTCATAAGACCTAACAGTACCTCCACCCTCAGGTGCTGGAGATGTCAGGGCCCGGGACATGTGATTGCTAATTGTCCCCTGACTACGGAACCCATGGACTGCGGATATAGCCGCCGGGTCTCAATGTATGCCCAGTCCGTCTGCACCGCGAGCCTCGACCCCCCGGACAGTGAACTCCAACTATGCCAGGTACTGGTTAATGGGTACCCTACGGAGGCTCTCTTGGACTCAGGGAGCCTCGTGACTCTGGTACATGGGTCACTGGTGGCAGACGACAACCCCAGCGGACGGCAGATAGGGGTTGTATGTATCCATGGCGACCTCCGAGAATATCCAACTACGGAGGTAGTTTTGTCTACGCCCTGTGGAGACACAAAACATGTGGTGGGAGTGGTAAAAAATCTTCCCTATGGGTCTGTGTTGGGAAGAGATTTGCCCCTGTTCTGGACTCTGTGGAAAAACAAAATCCATGCTCCCCCGGTAAAATGTATTACAGATGCTGTACCCGACGAACCTGCCGTAGGGGTGTCCCACCTAGGGATAGAGTGTGACCCCGATAGGTGTCCCTTTGAAGTGTTGGCAGGAGAGGTTGAGGAGACCCCATCGATTCCCGAGCTGGAAGTGTCCAGGGCCACGTTTGGGACCGCTCAGCTACAGGATCCCACCCTGACTCAGGCGTGGAAAAGGGTGCTAGAGATAAACGGCGTCGCCCAACAGCCCAATGCAGTTACGGTATTTCCACGCATGGTAGTCAGTGGTGAATTGCTCTATAGGATAGATAAGATCAGGGACGTGGTCGTGGAACAGTTGGTAGCACCTCAGTCGTATCGTCGGGTGATTCTAAATCTGGCACACTCACACTTGCTGGGTGGGCACTTAGGGGAAAAAAAAACTCTAGAACGTATTTTGCAGAGGTTCTTTTGGCCTGGAGTTTATGCAGAGGTCAAAAGGTACTGCGAATCCTGCCCCGAATGTCAGTTGACATCACCCACTGCAAGTTTCCGTAGTCCATTGGTACCCCTGCCAGTGATAGAGGTACCTTTTGAACGAATTGCAATGGATTTGGTAGGGCCCATTGTAAAATCCGCCCGTGGCCACCAACATATACTGGTGGTCGTTGACTATGCCACCCGGTACCCGGAGGCTATACCACTACGCCACACCTCGGCAAAACTTATTGCTCGGGAACTGTTTGCCATGTTCTGTCGCCTGGGACTACCTAAGGAGATCCTGACAGATCAGGGGACCCCCTTTATGTCCAAGGTGACAAGAGAACTATGCAAACTGCTAAAAATTAAACAATTGCGCACCTCGGTGTACCACCCTCAAACCGACGGGTTAGTAGAACGGTTCAATAGAACCCTCAAGTCCATGTTAAAAAAGGTGGTTTCTAAGGATGGAAGGGATTGGGACATGTTGCTACCCTATTTAATGTTCGCCGTCCGTGAGGTACCACAGGCTTCCACAGGGTTTTCTCCCTTTGAGTTATTGTACGGCAGACACCCTAGGGGTCTGTTGGACGTAGCCAAAGAGACATGGGAACAAGAGCCGACTCCACATAGGAGTATAATTGAACACGTGGCTAGTATGCAGGACCGGATCGCGGCGGTCATGCCCATCGTGAAAGAACATCTGTTAGATGCCCAGGCAACCCAGAGGCGCACATATAATAAAAGAGCCAGAGTCAGGTCTTTTAACAAGGGCGATCGGGTATTAGTACTGGTACCCACAGCCGAGAGTAAGCTCATGGCCAAGTGGCAAGGGCCATATGAGATTCGAGAAAAGGTGGGGGAGGTAAATTACCGGGTGTACCAGCCCGGAAGGAGGAAACCTGAGCAGATTTACCATGTAAACCTGCTAAAGCCTTGGAAGGATCGAGAGTGTTTGGTTACAGACATTACCCCGGGCATATCACCAGAGAGTTCTTTACCTTCAGCCCGGGAAGCGACCAAGGGGGAGGTCAGGATAAGTGATACCCTCACTAAACAGCAGCGACGGGAGGCTCGCTCCCTGGTGCAACACAATACCGACGTGTTCTCAGAGCTACTCGGTAGAACGACGGCTATTCAACATGACATTGTCACTGAACCTGGGGTAAGGGTGCGAATAAGACCATACCGGGTGCCCGAAGCTCGGAGGCAAGCCATCACGGCTGAGGTAAAACAAATGCTTCAGTTAGGCGTCATAGAGGAATCACGGAGTGAGTGGGCTAGCCCCATTGTACTGATTCCAAAACCAGACGGATCATTACGCTTCTGTAACGATTTCCGGAAATTGAATGAAGTGTCGAAGTTCGACCTTTATCCAATGCCCCGGGTGGACGAGCTGATTGAGACTGGGGCAGGCCCAGTACTTTACCACGCTCGATCTCACCAAGGGTTACTGGCAGGTACCTCTCACAGATTCGGCGAAGGAAAAGACCGCCTTTGTAACTCCGGAGGGTTTATATCAGTATGTGGTCTTACCTTTTGGGCTACATGGGGCCCCGGCTACATTTCAGAGATTAATGGACATAGTGCTAAAGCCGCATCAGGAGTACGCGTCCGCGTATCTAGATGATATTATCATATTTAGCTCCGACTGGCAAACGCACCTATCACAGGTACAAGCGGTGCTGGATTCTCTCAGAGCTGCGGGGTTAATGGCAAACCCAAAAAAATGTGCGATAGGGCTAGAGGAAGCCCGATACTTGGGGTATGTGATAGGCCGAGGAGCTATCAAGCCCCAAATCAATAAAATTGAGGCCATAAAAAACTGGCCTAAACCATAGAGTACAAAACAGGTGAAGGAGTTCCTTGGCATCCTTGGGTATTACCGCCGGTTTATACCTAATTTTGCTGGGCGAACGGCGGCCCTCACCGATCTCTTGAAAGAAAAAAAAACGGTAATGGTTCGGTGGACTCCTCAGGCAGAAGAAGCCTTTCAGTCCATGAAGTTGGCCCTGTGTGGACAGCCGGTCCTCATCAGCCCCAACTTCAAGGAGACCTTCATTGTACAGACAGATGCCTTGGAGGTAGGCCTAGGGGCGGTGTTGTCACAAAAAGTGAATGGTGAAGAGCACCCGGTCACCTACTTGAGTAGAAAACTTGTCCCGGCAGAGAAAAATTATAGCGTGGTAGAGAAGGAGTGTTTGGCTATTAAGTGGGCCTTGGAATCACTACGTTATTATTTACTCGGGCGTCAGTTCCGCTTGGTGACGGACCACTCACCCTTGGTATGGATGAGGAATGCCAAGGAGAGGAATGCGCGAGTCACCAGGTGGTTCCTGTCACTGCAAAATTTCAGTTTCTCTGTAGAACATTGCCCCGGAAAGTTGTAAGCAAACGCGGATGCCCTGTCCGGGCACCCTGTATGGTGACAGATGTTCAACCCACAAGTTTGAACAGAGGGGGGAATATGTGAGGCAGTGACCGGGATCGTTTATGAAGGACGCTATGTTTCCCCCAGAATGTGTACAGAGACCTATTAAAACCATTGGAGTGCATTGCAGTCACACACAGCTGCGGCTGCAATGCAGGAATGAAGGTGAGCAATGACCTGGTCAGACTGCCTGGCCAAGGCAGATTAGGTAAAGTCCGGCAGGTCCTTCATTCCTTGGAGGAGGTCACAGGAGGCAGTGGGGCGGCATCCTCCCTCCAACCCGGGTTTTCCAGTGGCTTTTTGCCACAGGTCTTTAAAACTCCTGCACTAAGGATTAGTGTGGTTCTATGTTTTGACCCTGCTAGGAGCATAGCAGGAAGGCTACGCAGGATTGCGTCTAGCCGTACCTACGCCTGGCGAGGCTCTGCACCTGTCAGGCTCTGTTCGGCCCGGCGCGGCCGTTGTCCCGGCAACCTTTGTTTATGGACTGATATTAACTTGGCTGAGTATCGGAGGACGTTTTTCTGTTTAACCCGTGAGTTGCTGAATAAAAGCTGTTTATGTTGGACTTGCTTGGGTCACTGTCTCAGTTACTGCACGGTGTGAACACCGCCACCTTACACTACATATATTACATGTTCATTCCATATCAAAGATGCATTAGAAATCTATAATACCTCTACATGTCTTTGGATCTATAACTTACTATGTTCATTCTTTTTATTTATTCCTTTTCTTCATTCTTTTTAGTCCGTCCCCTGAGCAGCCAATCACAGATCATGTGTGTGCTCATTTGGGAGGAGCTCAGTCACAGCAGAGCATTGCCAATCATTCCCCACTTGTACACACTGCTCTAAGTCTCCTCCTCGGCCCTTCCCAGTCCCCTGTTAGGAGGGAAGAAGCTAAGCAAGCAGCAGGGAAAAAAATTTTGGCTCAGCTCCCAGTGGTGAGTCGGACCCCGTCATTCATATCAAAGAGCCGGCTCTTTGTCTCGGATCGTTCATGAACGACATATCACTATTATAGTGAGGCCAGTTGTGCAGTGTGAGCGCTCTTGTTTTAGCTGTTATCAGCCATTACACAGGAGATATATATTGTTATGGTAAATATTTATACTTTGCTTTGATTATTAGACAATTCCATCTCCCCATATATCTCTGATAATTCTGTATTTTAGTATTCGCTTAATAAGTGTTATTCATAAAAGCAATAACACAGGGCGCTGTCTCTGATATAGAGGTGTCTGTTAAAAATTACTCTTTGTCTCTGATAGTATAGTAATCTGGGTAGAACTGGATAGAAAGGAATTTTGGTAGAATCCAGAATTTACGATTTTGTTTTTCCCAACTTTCACAAAATGAAAATATCATCAAAAAGTTAATTTATTTCAGTTCTTCAATAAAAAAGTGAAACTCGTATATTGTCAGGAAAATATGAATCATTTTCCATGGTTTTGATTACACATACAGAGCTATCAGCTGCATCTCCCCGCTTTCCCCCAGATGGATTGTCCACTCACCCCTCCCTCCAGCTATGCAAGCTGGTGTAATGTGAGAACATGGTATGCCCGGCAACACAGGATCCATTTACGACCCTGACTGGTTAAAAGCAGTTCTTAGAGCACGTTACTTTGTCTATTCAAACTCGAATATAATAACACAGATTATTCATAGAGGCAGGAAACTTATATTTTTGTAATTTACATCATTAAAGATATTCACCACAGCATTTTGCGACCTCCATGCTCACCAAAAACCAAGAAATGGGTTTCTGCCTCCCAGTATTACATAGATATAGGATGCTTGATGTCAAAAGAAAGGTAATGTCGCAATAAGAAAAATGATACCCTTGTCGTCTCTTTCCGAGGTTTCCACCCAGAGTTATGACGAACAGAAGTTTTTAATAAACTTTCAAAGGGGCACGTATAGCCCTTGCCCAGCCTCCTCCAGTGAGGTCAGCGAGGGGAAGATATAAAGCTCCGATGTTGACTCAGTGGGGTGTCAATCGCCAAGAGTGCCAGCTAGGGAGCTGTGCTGACAGACCATTTTCCCTTGGGCAAGACGCTCTTCCCCCATCAACACATCATACCAGTGACTGAGATGTGTAAGTTCTTATTTTAATCCTCTTTTATTTGTAACTGTTGTATATATACTGTATCTTGTCTCTTTTGTAACATTTTATCTTTTTGTAAACACTGCCTACATTTTCTGGAGTAAATCTATAAAATTTAAGTTTCATTTTCCTTACCCTATAAACGTACCGCCACGACCTCCGCGCTAATTACGCTACCCTGTGGGTGGGCTCCTGACCTGAAATTGGTATTAATATAGAACGAGGAGCTGGTGGCAGCAAAGTGTTCTGGGGGATTTGAGAGGCTCTGGCAGAATGGAGGTTTTATGTGTGCATTACCCACCTGAGCCAGGGGATATACATACCGCCCTCACTGCAGAGTGCCCAATAGCCAGTATATGGCAAGACAGCCTTTCTGACGACTACTTATCCTGGGTGCAGTTCCCGGACTGACCTGAGGGCAAGGGGGGCACCAGGGAGCTGCAAGTTCCTAAACCAGTTCCTGACATATATTATATAGAGTTATTACAGACAGAGTGATCTATTTCACGTGTTTATTTCTGTTAATGTTGATGATTATGGCTTGCAGCCAATGAAAACCCAAAAGTAATTATCTCAGTAAATTAGAATACTTTATAACACCAGCTTGAAAAATGATTGTAAAATCCAAAATGTTGGCCTAGTGAAATGTATGTTTAGTAAATGCACTCAATACTTGGTTGGGCTCCTTTTGCATCAATTACTGCATCAATGTGGCGTGGCATGGAGGCGATCAGCCTGTGGCACTGCTGAGGAGTTATGGAAGCCCAGGTTGCTTTGATAGCAGCCTTCAGCTCGTCTGCATTGTTGGGTCTGGTGACTCTCATCTTCCTCTTGACAATACCCTATGGGGTTAAGGTCAAGCGAGTTTGCTGGCCAATCAAGCACAAGTGATACATTGTTTGTAAACCAGGTATTGGTTTAGTATTGGTTTAGGTATTGGTAGTGTGAACAGGTGCCAAGTCCTGCTGGAGAATGAAATGTCCATCTCATAAAAGCTTGTCGGCAGAGGGAAGCATGAAGTGTTCTAAAATTTCCTGGTAGATGGCTGCGCTGACTATGGTCTTGATAAAACACAGTGGACCTACACCAGCAGATGACATGGCTCCCCAAACCATCATTGATTGTGGAAACGTCACACTAGACCTCAAGCAGCTTGGATTGTGGCCTCCACTCTTCCTCCAGACTCTGGGACCTTGATTTGTAAATTAAATGCAAAATTTACTTTCATCTGAAAACAACACCTTGGACCACTGAGCAACAGTCCAGTTCTTTTTCTCCTAGGCCAAGATTAGACAATTCTTCTATCGGTCATGAGTGGCTTGACACAAGGAATGTGACACTTGTAGCCCATGTCCTGGACACGTCTGTGTGTGGTGGCTCTTGAAGCAATGACTCCAGCAGCAGTCCACTCCTTGTGAATCTCCCCCACATTTTTGAATGGGCTTTTCTTAACAATCTTTTCAGTGACTGCCTTCTGGACATCTGTCAGCAGTCTTCCCCATGATTGTGGAGCTACTGAAACAGACTAAGAGACCTTCCTAAATGCTTAGGAAGCCTTTGCAGGTGTTTTTTGCTAATTATTCTAATTTACTGAGATAATTACTTTTGGGTTTTCATTGGCTGGAAGCCATATTCATCAACATTAACCCCTTTACCCTCATGTTAATGACCGGGCCAATTTTTGCAATTCTGACCACTGTTCCTTTATGAGGTAATAACTCTGGAATGCTTCCATGGATCCAGTGATTCTGACATTATTTTCTCGTGACATAGTGTACTTCATGATAGTGGTAAAATTTCTTTGATATGACTTTCGTTTATTTGTGAAAAAAATGGAAATTTGGAGAAAAGTTTGAAAATTTTGCAATTTTCCAACTTTGAATTTTCAGGCCTTTAAATCACAGAGATAGGGGACATAAAATACTTACTAAATAACATTTCCCACATGTTTACTTTACATCTGCACAATTTTGGAACAATTTTTTTTTTGTTAGGAAGTTATAAGGGTTAAAAATTAAACAGCGATTTCTCATTTTTACAAAACCATTTTTTTTAGGGACCACATCATATTTGAAGTCACTTTGAGGGGTCTATATGATAGAAAATACCCAAAAGTGACACCATTCTAAAAACTGCACCCCTGAAGGTGCTCAAAACCACATTCAAAACGTTTATTAACCTTTCAGGTGCTTCACAGGAATTTTTGGAATGTTTAAAAAAAAATGAACATTTAACTTTTTTTCACAAAAAAATTATTTCAGATCCAATTTGTTTTATTTTACCATAACCACTGTTTGGGCTCATGGCAGAGCTCGGAAGGGAAGGAGCGCCGTTTGACTTTTCGATGCAAAATTGGCTGGAATTGAGATCGGACGCCATGTCGCATTTGGAGAGCCCCTGATGTGCCTAAAAAGTGGAAACCCCCACAAATGACACCATTTTGGAAAGTAGATCCCCTAAGGAACTTATCTAGATGTGTGGTGAGGACTTTGAACCCCCCTTTCAGAAGTTTATAACTTAGAGCCATAAAAATAAAAATCATATTTTTTTTAACAAAAATGATATTTTTGCCCCCAATTTTTATTTTCCCAAGGGTAACAGGAGAATTTGGACCCCAAAAGTTGTTGTGCAATTTGTCTTGAGTATGCTGATACCCCATATGTGGGGGTAAATCACTGTTTGGGCGCATGGCAGAGCTCGGAAGGGAAGGAGCACCGTTTGACTTTTTAAACTCAGAAATGACTGGAATTGAGATCAGTCCCCCATGTCGCGTTTGGAGAGCCCCTGATGTGCCTAAACAGTGGAAACCCCCCCAATTCTAACTCCAACCCTAACCCCAACCAATCCCAACACTAACCATAACCCTAACCACAAACCTAACCCTAAAACACCCCCAACCCTGTGACAGCTCCTGGCACTTAGTGCCGGGTGTCAGCTGTGAGAATCAGCTGACACCTGGCCGATCGCCTATGACGTACTATTCCATCCATGTGAATTAAGTCCCAGGTCACATGGACGGCATAGTACGTCTAATGGCAGAGAGGGGTTAACAGAAATAAACACGTGAAATAGATCACTCTGTGTGTAATGACTCTATATAATATATGAGTTTCACTTTTTGTATTGAAGAACTTAAATAAATTCACTTTTTGATGATATTCTAATTTTGTGAGAAGCTCCTGTAGGCAATCCTCCTCTTTTGTGTTAGATGTAATGTTTGAATCAGAGGAGGCGAATTAAGGTTTTTCAGAAAAATAAATTATTCTCCCATGACATGGTATTTTGACCAGTGGAAGTGACTGCAATAACTATTGATAATATAGTGTTCTGTATTATTATTTTGTTGGTTGTGTCAAAAGTTGCTATTTCCTAAAAATTCTCTTTTGAGAACACTCTTTAAGAAAATTTCTAAAACAATCCACGGGGGGAGATTGGAACAAAACAAAATCCTCTAAACTGCATGCTCACAAACGCCAGAAGCCTGACAAATAACTAGAAGCAGAAATATCAATGACATAGTGGGAATAACCGAGACATGGTTAGATGAAAGCTATGACGGAGCAGTTACCTTACAGGGTTACAGTCTGTTTAGAAAGGATCTTAAAAATTGGAGAGGAGGAGGGGTTTGTCTTTATGTAAAGTCTTGTCTAAAGTCCACTTTAAGGAGGATATTAGCAAAGTGAATGAGGATGTCGAGTCCATATGGGTCGAAATACATGGAGGGAAAAACAGTAACAAAATTCTCATTGGGGTCTGTTACAAACCCCCGAATATAACAGAAATCATGGAAAGTCTACTACTAAGGCAGACAGATGAAGCTGCAACCCATTATGAGGTCCTTATTATGGGGGACTTTAACTACCCGGATATTAACTGGGAAACAGAGACCTGCGAAACCCATAAAGGCAACAGGTTTCTGCTAATAACCAAGAAAAATTATCTTTCACAATTGGTGCAGAATCCAACCAGAGGAGCAGCACTTTTAGACCGAATACTATCTCGTTGTATAAGGCGGATGCCTTATCTCGTTGTTTTCCTCATGGTGAAGATAATTGTGAACGGGTCCCTATACTACAAAAAGGGGTTGTTATTGCGTCTATATGCGCCGATCTTGAGAAAGAGGTTGTTGAGGCTCAGAGGGACGCTCCTATTGCCTGTCCATTACTGAAACTGTTTGTGCCTGTAAATCTCTGTCTGAGAGTTCTTTGTGAACATCATGATTCGGTCTTGGATGGACATCCTGGTAATAAAGCCACCACAGATCTTACTCTGCATTTTTGGTGGTGAGGGGTGTATAAGGATGTTCGGGAGTATGTAGCAGCCTACAGTGTATGTGCGCATTCTAAAACCGCTCATACTCATCAGTCTGGGTCTCTCCAACCATTGGCGATTCCCATTAGACCTCGGAATCATTTATCAGTCAATTTTATTACTTATCTACCCGTGTCAGCAGGTAATACTGTAATTTTGGAGGTGGCGGTGGATTCAGTAAAATGTCACGTTTCATTGCGCTACCCACTTTACCTGACGCCAAGGCCTTGGTGCAAGTTTTCATCAGTGAAATTGTAAAATGACATGGGATCCTGATCCCGATATTGTTTATGACCGGGGATGCAATTTATTTCCAAATTTTGGAGGGTGTTTTGCACTTGTTTGGGATCCATCTGTCATTCTCTTCAGCATTTCACCCGCAGTCTAATGGGCAAACTGAATGAGTTAATCAGAATCTTTAGACTTATGTTAGGTGTTTTGTGCCTGAGAATCAGGCGGATTGGGTTATCTACTTACCTCTAGCTGAATTTGCAGTAAATAATAATTGTAATGAGTCTACTGGTAAGTCCCAGTTTTTGAGGGTGTACAGGTTTCATCCTCAGTTCAGCTAATTTAATAGGAATTGTTCTTCTGGAATACCTGAAGAACGATTTTCAGCATCAATTACGTCTGTGTGGGAAGGGGTTATTATTAATTTGAAGAAGATGGGGTTCAAATGTAACACTGTGGCTGATTGGAGATGTTTGGTGGATCCGGACCTGTGTGTCAGTGACTTGGTGTGGTTGTCCTCAAGGAACATTAATTTGAAGGTTCCCTCTTGGAAACTGGGTCCCAGGTTCATTGGTCCTTATAAGATTGTGACCCATATGGAATCCCATAGCATTCCACATTGCTGCCCACTTTTAGGATCCATAATGTGTTTCATCGATATCGCTCTACTCAAAAAATACATTGCTTCCTCTGTACCAGCAACGCTACCGCCATCTCCATTGTGGATGGAAATTTGGAATTTCAAATAGCCAAAATCGTTGATTCTTAGTTTGGCAGTCGCTTCAGTATCTGTTACACTGGGATAGTCCTGAAGAGTGGATGTGGGTACCAGCATCTGACGTCGATGCTGCCAGGTTGATCTAGTCTTTTCACTTTGCACACCCTGATTAACCCGATTCTGAGGTTCTGAAGGTCTCTCATAGAAGGGGTTACTGTCAAGGGTTTAATGCAACAGGAAGGAGCCAGAAGACCGCAGTCTTATTTCTCGCAGTGTGGGGGTGCAAGCAGACCGTCAGCAAAGCATCCTGGAAGCTAAGCATCTAGAAAAAGCAGTTAATCCATGGCAAAGAATTAACATCCATCTTCTCTCTCCACACAGGTACAACTCCATACTTCTGTCTGCTGTCTCATCCTTGCAATATATTCTAACGTACAACTCCATACTTCGTAGCTGTATGCTGTCTCAATCTATGCTTGCTAATATATTCTAACGGTACAACTCCATACTTCTGTCTGCTGTCTCATCTGCTGCAATATATTTTAATGAACTCTGCTTATTGAATATTTGCTATAATTCATCTTTCGCATTGTACTCAGTACTCACTGATGTATATCCATGGATGGAGGTCACTGTAGATGCTATCTTGGGAAAGGTGTTATAGCATAGAGATAGAGCCAGGACAAAGGTGTTTGATCATCTATCCACACTTGGTGTGTAGAGCAGCTGGTGCTAATTTATCACAAACCAGCTTCCACAATCCCTCTCCCCTGACCCTGCATTGTGGCCTATATATTTAAAGCATTCTAAGGGGTGCACGCAGTGTGGGGTGCACGCAGTCTGTCAGCAAAGCATCTAGAAAAAGCAGTTAATCCATGGCAATTAGTCAGGGCAGGAGACAGGTAACCCACACTTTGCTCTCCCTTTTAACCATGTGCTTTATTTCTATCCTCCTGTGTTCCCTTGCCATCCACATTCACAGCCCCATCCCCCTCCATCACCAATCATACACATCAGCCACTCTATACTTCCCTCTCCCATGTACAGCTCCCATGCACTTCTCACCTTCCTGAAAAACCTCAGCCCATCTAGCCCAAACACATTGCACAAAAACTACTTACAATTCCAATAGCTACCTGCTCTTTATCTTCCTACTTCTACTGATTTCAGGGGAAATCTCCCCCAACCCTGGTCCACCATCCCGCAACCCCTACCCTACCTCACATCGAAACCTCACTAACCTTATTAACATTAGTTGCACTCCTTCATCTCCTTTTAATTGTGCCCTCTGGAATCCACGGTCTGTATGTAACAAACTTCCTTACCTGTACAATTACTTTCTGAACAACTCTCTTATTTGTTGGCCCTCACTGAAACCTGGATTCAGGATTCTGACACTGTCTCCCCTGCTGCCATTTCCCATGGTGGCTTACAATTCTCCCATTCCCTGAGACCCGCAAACAGACTTGGTGGTGGAGTCGGCATACTCCTGTCCCCACAATGCACTTTCCAGGTCATCCCCCCAAGTTCCATCACTCTCATTCCTTTCTTTTGAGGTCCATACCATCAGGCTCTTCCGTCCCCACTCCCTCAGAGTAGCAGTCATATATGGGCCCCTGTTATGTTTAGGTAGCTGAGGAGAAAAAGCAAAAACGGTAATACACCAGAGAGGCGGGAACCTATTGGATTGCAGTAACCTGAACTAACCACACAACTAGAGGTAGCCGTGGAGCGTTCCTACATTGATCCTAGACGCCTCGTCACAGCCTGAGAGATAACTACACCTAAAGGCAGAAAGATGAAAGCTATCTGACCCAGAGCAGATCCCCAAAGAAAATAGGAAGCCCCCAAACATGTAATGGCGGTTAGACAAGAAGATAGCACGGACACAGACAAAAAATAGAATGAGAAAACGTTGGGCCCAATCTGTCTAGACAGAAAAGTACAGGAAAGAATTCTGACTGCAATCCAACAAAAACCCTAAAAAATACCAGCACTTCTGATTGCCAAAAAACCTGAGATAACACGATCTCTACCACCTAAATCAGATCTCTGGTGTAACAAAACAAAGCCGCAGCCACTGAAAAAACAGGAAAAAGCAAATGAACAAATGTTAGAGTTAAAACCAGCATTTCTTCAGAAGACCTTGGTTTTGTCAGACAGGCTGATGCATAGCAGAAGTTGAGATAAGATGTTCCTCCCTTTGAGATAATACACCCCCCCGCTCGCCTGAGTTATGAGGAGACATCCTGTACTGGGAGTCAAGGGCAAAAATGGAGTTTTCGGTTAAACCAGTATTCTATGTATTTAGTGATAAGTTGCATAAACACCATATATGGTAATTCCGCTTCCTGCTTATGGGGTGTATATAAACCCCTTCGTTAGCAATAAAGAGCAGAGTTTATTGACGCATACTTTTGTCTGTGTCTTATTCTCTCTGGTACCACATTTCAAGGAGGAAAGGGTTAACGAGATAACAGTGACGACAGCCTGGCGCCCGAACAGGGACCTGAGTTAATCTGCTCTGAGAAAGCCCGACCGGTCCGGAGACGTGGGATGAAGCGGAGTTCTCTGTTGGTGATATACATACAGCGCTGAGGTAAGAATACTTATATTCTACTTAAAATCTATATCACTGTATAGTGGACTCCCTCCTCCCCGAGCGGTCGGCTTTCCAGGTAATTTACAGGTGTTCCTGGCTCAGGTCCCTTTGAACCAGTAGACCTTCAGATTAATTGTCAGTCCTGCTTTTCCTCCTTTGAAAAATGACAGTATGGATCCAATGATTGTGGTGTGGTTTTGTCTTGGTGTTGGTGTGATCGGATTGTTTATTTGGTTGGCGTACAAATCTTGGAAAGCGAGCAGTGGAATGGTTCAGAAACCTTTGTGGCCCATTGTCTAAGTGACGGAATTGTCTTGGTGACAGAGTCTTGGTGACAGAATTGTCTAAGTGACAGGAGAATCTCTTCTAGGTGAGGAGATACAAAAATGGGGAACCAAAATGCCAAAAAAGGCATTACTGCCAAAGATTTAGTGGTACGCACAGAGGGAAAGCAAGCGTTGGTAGGCATTGACAAAGTATTGTGTAAAGCAGGCATGAATGAAAACGGAGAATTGAACAGTGATAAATGGAAAAGGTTCTTTAACTCACATCATGGATGGTTGAGAGACAAAGGACTGCTGAAAACAGTGAACCTGTGGATGAGTGCGTGTGATTACTTAGAGGGAAAGACTGAAGAATTAGGAGACGGACATTACAGACTGACAAAAACAGGGATGACTAATTTACCCTCCTGTTTGCCCCCTACGTTACCTCCACCCCAGTATCAGACCTTCCCACAGACTTCCCACGAACCGAACTGTTGGGTCTGTCCCAGGTGTGGACAGCAGAATCCCCTGACGGTAGATGTCTGTGTAGGTTGCGGTGGACCCAGACCTCCCCCGGCCAATCTATTTCCAATGAGGACAGTAATGGTACCTGGTACCCCGGTTGCTGCGGGAGGCGAGGGGGGCGGACTAGCTCCAGGCGCACCCCGGACAGCAGTGTTATACAGACCATGGAGCCCTTCAGAGCAGCTGGCTCTAATAACGCAACTCCCGGACCCTTCACAGTCACCAATGGGATTCGCTAGAATGTTAGCTACAATGCAGGATACGTATAAAGCAACTAGACAGGATCTGGAAGCACTTATAAAAGGGAAATTGGCAGATGAAGCTAGATACGATAGACTGATAGATGAGACATACAAGTGTTATGTTGGTAGGACCGGACCTGATAATGCAGAAGTCAATGACGCAGCAGCAGGGGTTCTTTTACAGAAGCGTTGAAAAAAGCATGTAAAGATAGACAGGCAGAGAAGGAAGTTACACTAGAAGACAGAGTTCAGGGAAAGGAAGAGGAGCCAAAAGATTATTTCTGGGCCCTAAGAAAAACTTGGGTAGAAATGGGTTTTGTCCCAGAAAACAAGACTAGTGAGAGGATACTGCAAGTGCATATATGAATGGGTTGAAAAAGGAAGTGGCAGAAAAGGTGAAAGTAAGTAGACCAGATTGGAGATCAGTTAAAGCAGAGGATCTAGCCAGAATAGCACAGGGGGCACAACATGATTTAGCGCAGGCAAAAAGAGGCGCAAGGTTACACGCTGTAGGTACTCGTCCTGCAAACAACAGGGAGGGGAGACGTGTGCCAGGAGATGGACAGAAATTATGCTACGGATGCAGGAAACCAGGACATTTCAGGAGAGATTGCAGAACTAATCCATATCCAGCCTGTCCAACTAATCCATATCCAAATGACCCGCCTGCAAGAGGCCCCCAAGACCAATTAGGGCCACTCCCATAGGATAATGGCAGCTTGCACATGAACCCCCTTGTCTCCTTACCCCCCACTCCTAATTGCACAGTGCAGGTGAACCTACCAGGGGGACATGAGGTTGAGTTCCAAGTGGACACGGGGGCAGACAATTCAGTAATTACAGAAGAGGACTGGCCGTTTGGGAAAAGTGATTTCTCCCACCATGTTATAGCGACTCCTTACAACTCTCCATCTGTCCTGCTCCCCGTCACTAAAAAGATTCCCCTGCAAATTCAAGGAACCACCGTACACACACAGTTCATGGTGTCACCACGGGGTCAATGTAATCTTTTAGGATGTGATGTATTGTCTCAATTGCAAGCACATATTGAGTATCATCCTGATGGGACTGTCACTATGACACCAGGATTGAAGCCAAGCACTCTTTGTAAAATCATGTCACTAGACGTTGCTAGTATAGAGGACACAAATGAATTTCCTTCAATGTTAGAAGGTGTGATACCGCATGATTTCTGGGCTTCAGATAAAACAGATGTGGGCAGATTAATGGTGCAGCCAGTCATGGTCAAATTAAAGCCAGGTGCAATTCTGCCCCAACAGAGACTGTATCCTCTTAGTTCAGCTCAAGAGTCGGCTATAGCTCAGCAGGTACAGAAACTGGTAGCAAGTGGTGTTTTAGTTAAGACCCAGTCCCCATAGAATCATAGAATCATAGAATGGTAGAGTTGGAAGGGACCTCCTGGGCCTTCTGGTCCAACCCCCTGCTCAAAGCAGGATTCTCTAAATCATCCCAGACAGATGTCTATCCAGCCTCTGTTTGAAGACTTCCATTGAAGGAGAACTCACCACCTCTTGTGGCAGCCTGTTCCACTCATTGATCACCCTAACTGTCAAAAAGTTTTTTCTAATATCTAATCTGTGTCTCCTCCCATTCAGTTTCATCCCATTGCTTCTAGTCTTTCCTTGTGCAAATGAGAATAAAGATGATCCTTCTACAATGTGACAGCCCTTGAGATATTTGTAGACAGCTATTAAGTCTCCTCTCAGTCTTCTTTTTTGCAAGCTAAACATTCCCAAATCCTGCAACCGTTCCTCATAGGACATGGTTTGCAGACCGGTCACCATTCTGGTGGCTCTTCTCTGAACTTGCTCCAGTTTGTTGATGTCTTTTTTAAAATGTGGTGCCCAAAACTGGACACAGTATTCCAGATGAGGTCTGACCAAAGAGGAGTAGAGGGCAATAATGACCTCACGTGATCTAGACTGTATGCTTCTGTTGATACATCCTAGAATTGCATTTGCCTTTTTTGCTGCTGCATCACACTGTTGACTCATGTTAAGTCTGTGATCAATTAGTATACCCAAGTCTTTTTCACATGTGCTGTTACTTAGCCCTATTCCTCCCATTTTGTATATGCTTTTTTCATTTTTATTGCCCAGATGTAGTACTTTGCATTTTTCCCTGTTAAAATCCATTCTGTTAGTTGCTGCCCACTGCTCCAGTTTATGTATATCTTTTTGAATCCTCTCTCTCTCTTCTCTAGTATTAGCTACCCCTCCTAGCTTTGTGTCATCAGCAAATTTGATCAGTTTACCCTCAATTCCTTCATCTAAATCATTGATAAAGATGTTGAACAATACAGGGCCCAAAACAGAGCCTTGTGGTACCCCACTTGAGACATTCTTCCAACTGGATGTGCAGCCATTTACAACCACTCTTTGGGTCCGATCACTAAGCCAGTTATGAATCCACCTAACAGTTGCCTTGTCCATTCCATACTTAGTCATTTTTTCAATAAGGATTGTGTGAGATACTTTGTCAAATGCTTTGCTGAAGTCAAGATATACTATATCTACAGCATTTCCCTGATCCACCCAGTCAGTGATTCTGTCATAGAAGGAAATTAAGTTAGTCTGACATGACTTATTAGTTACAAACCCATGCTGACTCTGTTTAATCACTTCATTCTTATCCAGGTACTTGCATACATGTTCTTTAATAATTTGTTCAAAGATCTTTCCTGGTATAGAAGTCAGACTCACCGGCCTGTAGTTCCCTGGGTCCACTTTCTTCCCCTTTTTGAAGATAGGAACAACATTTGCTCTTCTCCAGTCTTCTGGGACTTCTCCTGTTCTCCAAGAATTTTCAAAGATTATGGACAGTGGTTCAAGAATTTCTTCTGCTATCTCCTTCAGTACCCTGGGGTGTAATTCATCTGGACCTGGAGACTTGAATTCATTTATGTTAGCTAAGTGTTTCCTCACTGTCTTTCTGTTTATAGATATCCTGGATTCTTCTATTCCTTTAATAGGACAGTGAAGATCAGTTGATGTTACATTTCCTTTCTGAGAGAAAACAGATGCAAAATAGGAATTTAAAAGTTCAGCCTTCTCAACATAATGACTTACCATTTCATCATTTTCATCCTGTAAAAATCCTATAGCATCTTTGACTTATCTTTTACTTTTGACGTATCCCCAAAATCCTTTTTTGTTGCTTTTGACTTCACTTGCAAGCCTTAATTCATTGTCAGCTTTAGATAATCTGATTTGTGCCCTGCAGGTTCTGCAGACGGCATTATATTCTTCTTTAGATATGCCTCCCTCCCCCATGTAACACCCCTCTGTTCCCAGTTAAAAAGAAAACAGCACCGGGTCAGCCAGCAGCGTACAGAATGGTCCATGATCTCCGGCTAGTGAACAAAGCTACAGAGCTCCTCACACCAGTTGTACCAAATCCTCACACCCTTCTGTCTCAGATCCCGGCTAGTGCTCTTTGTTTTTCAGTGATTGACTTGGCAAACGCATTTTTTAGTGTCCCATTGCACCCTGACTGCCAGTATTTGTTTGCTTTTACATTTCAAGGTAAATCAGTATACATGGACCGTTTTGCCCCAGGGTGCCCAGAATTCACCCACTATGTATACTGCCAGTCTGCAAGAGATACTGGAAAGATGGAAAATGCCAAAAGTAGTTGTTCTGCAATATGTTGATGACTTACTGATTTGTGCCCCCTCCAGGAAACAGTGTCACACTGCAACAATATCACTCATGTTGTTTCTGTACCAAGCTGGATATAAAGCGTCAAAGGATAAACTCCAATTTTGTAAATCTTCAGTTATCTTTTTGGGACATTGCATTACACCGGGGGTGCGGGCATCTGACCAGCGCTCGCAAAGAAGCTGTACAGAATTTTCCTATTCCTGTTAATGTTGCCGCTCTTAGGACATTTCTTGGACTGGTTTCCTACTGCAGACAGTGGATACATGCTGTATCAATCCTCATGCAGCCTCTCTATGACTGTATCACCATTGTGCCTTTTAAACTAACTCCTGAAGGTATAGACTGTTTTTATTCTCTCAAAAACAGGATTGTGGCAGCTCCAGCGCTAGGAACCCCCAACTACGAACTACCATTCACCCTGTATCTCCACGAACAGCAGGGACACGCGGCAGGAGTATTGACTCAGTTACATGGTGACAATCAAAGGCCTGTAGCCTATTTCAGTGGAAGACTAGATGCAGTGGCTAGAGTTGCCCCGTCCTGTGTACGGGCAGTACATGCTGTAGGACTATTGCTCCACAAATCGTTAGACATTGTTCTTGATCACCCACTTACAGTACTTACACCTCATGATGTATACACCATACTGAACCAGGTGCAGCCGGCACATCTTTCAGCTGCACGTCACCTTCGATTGCAATGTGCACTTTTAATGCCTCCAAATGTTTCTTTGCAGAGATGTACCACACTCAATCCTGCCACATTGTTACCTCTCTCGGATCTAAAGGAGGGGTCAGGTACGGTATTGTACAAAGAAGATCCAAGAGAGGAGATTCCTCATGATTGTGTTCAGCTTATGGCACAGGAAACAGCAGGCCTACCCACAGTGTTTGAAACTGAAAGACTTAATGCTGATTTTGAATTTTTTGTAGATGGATCTCGCCACCAAGATGACTCAGGTACCTTCCACACTGGATATGCCATCGTCTCCCTGAATGCAGTAATCAAAGCAGAACCAATGCTCCCACATCAGTCGGCCCAGGAGGCTGAACTTAAGGCTTTGACCAAGGCCTGTAAATAGCTGAAGGTAGAATTGTTAACATCTACACAGATTCTAGATACGCATTCGGTATAGCTCATGATTTTGGTCCAATTTGGAAATCTAGAGGATTCCTGACGGCAGCAGGACATCCCATTAAAAATGCTGACGCAGTCCAGCAGTTAATTGATGCATTACAATTACCAAAAGAGGTAGCTGTCATAAAAGTTAAAGCACATACCAGACGCACTGATCAGGTGAGTAAAGGAAACGCAATGGCCGATGCAGCAGCAAAAACAGCAGCCAGTAGACCACTCCAAGGGGTAACGATGCACCAGTTAAGCGCTCCCAAAAATCCCTTTGTGTCGGAGGATGCCTTATCCCAGATGCAGGCTCAGGTGCACCAGGAGGAAGTAGAAAAGTGGGAAAAAGAAGGTGCATGTCTGAATGAAGCAAATGGGGTATGGGGAAGAGGGATGCGTCGATGCCTTCCAAGGGCGTTGTACCCTGCGGTCGCCCAGATGTTACATGGGCCAACCCACCAGTCCAAAACTGCTGTAATGAGCATGATGCAGAAGCATTGGGTAGCACCAGGCTTTTCCACCTGTATAGAAGGTTTGATCCAGGGATGCATGGTATGTGCTACACATAATCAGGGAAGGGTAGTCAAGACACCACCCAAACACGCCCCTCTATCCTTTTCAGAGACTGCAGATTGATTATATTCAGCTGCCAAAATCAGGGTCAGGGGAGTACGTGTTGGTCTGTATTGATTTATTCTCAGGTTGGCCGGAGGCTTTCCAGATTGCCAAGGCTATGGCCGCGGCAACCGCAAAGAAGCTGCTTGCGGAGGTGGTGTGCAGGTATGGAGTACCAGAGGTGATCGAAAGTGACAGAGGTACACATTTCACAGGTGAAATAATGAATGAAGTCTTGACAGCTCTAGGAATTCAACAAGCTTTCCACACCCCATATCATCCACAAAGCAGTGGGAAAGTAGAAAGACTAAATGGGACATTGAAGTTAAAAATCCAAAAGGCCATGGCTGAAACAGGGAAATCTTGGCCTGAATGTTTACCATTAGCCCTATACTCAGTAAGGTACACTCCAAATAGGAAAACTGGACTTTCTCCGTATGAAGTACTATTTGGCAAAGTGCCTAGCTTAGGATGTTTCTTTCCCCAAGCACTGGAAATGAGTAACCATGTATTAAGCTCATATGTAAGGGATTTGCATAAAAGACTTAAGAAAGTACATGATAATGTCTTCAGTTCTCTTCCAGATCCGAACCAGGATCCTGGGAGTCACAGCCTGCAGCCCGGAGACTGGGTAGTCATTAAAAGACACGTGAGAAAGAGTCTGGATCTGAGATTTGATGGACCTTTTCAAGTTCTACTGACGACAAGTACCGCAGTCAAGCTACAAGGCAAGGAAACTTGGATCCACGCATCGCATTGTAAGAAGATCCTTGGAGAGCCTCCAGAAGAGGAATGACGCTACTAATGACATTTGCTTGCATCCTTGCAGTAACGGATGCTTGGAACAGACTTAGCCATGGAGATGGGAATAGCAAATAAATTTTTCAGTGCATTATTTATCTACCCTATGATAACTCAGACATGGGATAAGTTGGTAGAATCCACAGATTACCTAGATGATCAAATATGGGATATTTTAGATATCATCAATGGGTCCCTTGCAGTACAGAACCAGTTAATTATTGTTACTAACCAACATACCCTCGTGTTAGATTACCTGACTGCAGCTCAAGGAGGGATGTGCCAGATTATTGGACCTGCATGTTGTCATTATATTGATAATTCTAGTGTTTTAACCCTTAAACATAAGCTAGAGGATGTCATAAAGTTAAGGAAACTATATGATGAGGCAAATCTGAAGAATCAAGATTCATGGTGGGCAAATACTTTCTCCTTTCTTAACCCCGCAAATTGGTTCAAAGGCATAGGGGGATGGCTGACTGGGATAATACAAACTGGCCTACAGGTTTTATTGATATGTCTTGCTATCTATTTAGTTTTTAAAATCTGTTTGATGTGTATTAAACGATGTACTAGGACACAGAGGAGGTATGAAGATGTGTATTGATCAAATGAAGGAACAAAAGGAGGGAATGTTAAGAGTTAAAACCAGCATTTCTTCATAAGACCTTGGTTTTGTCAGACAGGCTGATGCATAGCAGAAGTTGAGATAAGATGTTCCTCCCTTTGAGATAATACACCCCCCCCCCCGCTCAACTGAGTTATGAGGAGACATCCTGTACTGGGAGTCAAGGGCAAAAATGGAGTTTTCGGTTAAACCAGTATTCTATGTATTTAGTGATAAGTTGTATAAACACCATATATGGTAATTCCGCTTCCTGCTTATGGGGTGTATATAAACCCCTTCGTTAGCAATAAAGAGCAGAGTTTATTGACGCATACTTTTGTCTGTGTCTGATTCTCTCTGGTACCACATTTCAAGGAGGAAAGGGTTAACGAGATAACAGTGACGACACAAATAACAGTGGCTACAGATAAATTGAGAGGAGCACAGGACCCCAGGAGGGGACCCGGCTGACCTCCACAAAAGTGCAGAAAACTATGCAAAAAGCAAGCACAAAAAGAAAAGCAGAAAATATCTTATCTGAAAGCAGCAGGTGCAGGCAAGACTCCAGAAAACTTCCAAATGAACCAGGAACCACAATTGAGACAAGAACAACTGATCACCGGCGACCATCATGGGAGGGAACCTCCCTTATATCAGTCCAGTCAGTGAACCCAGATTGCCATTCCTCGCTGAAAGGTTCAGTACTGTCTGTAACCACCAGAGGGAGCCTCTGCTTAGAAACCATCTCTAGCACATTCACAACAGGCCCCCAGGCTCACCCACCCAAACTCTTGACCGTTTCTCGACCTGGTTGCCGCACTTCATGTCCTCAGAACTACCAACCCTTATCCTGGGAGACTTCAACATCCCCATTAACAGCCCCACTTCCACATCTGCATCCAAGCTTCTATCACTAACCACTTCTCTAGGTCTCTCACAGCTCTCAACCTCTGAGACACACAAGGACGGTAACACCTTTGACCTGGTGTTTGTCCGGCTCTGTTCAATCTCCCACCTAAATAACTCAACGCTTCCCCTCTCTGACTACAACATTCTCTCCTTCACGCTCACAATTCCTCGCCAACCCCAGCACACGCCTACCTACCACACATTCAGAAATCTACAAGCCATTAACCCTCATACACTTACAGACTTCTTACACTCATCACTGTCCGCAATCTCCTTTTTTTCCTGTCCTGATCTGGATGTACACCACTACAATGACACTCTCAGAAGCAACCTTGACCAAGTAGCACCCCTTACCCTCACCCTTACCCTCAGAACCTCCAAACACAGAGTAAAACAGCCATGGCTCACATCGCAAACTCGATTTCTCCAGCAGGCTCTAGGAGTGCTGAATGCTTCTGGAGGAAAACTCGCACACCAGAAGACTTCATTCATTTCAAATTTATGTTAAGAACCTATAACTCTGCCCTTCACTACGCCAAACAGACCTACTACACAACCCTGATCTCCTCACTATGCAACAACCACAAGAAACTTTTTGACACCTTTCACTTCTTCCTCAGGCAGAAAGCACAAGCCCCTATCGCAGACCTTTGCGCTGATGACTTGGCCTCCCACTTTATAGAGAAAATAGATACTATTCGCCAGGAAATCCGCTCCCAGCCACCAAGTGCAGTGACTCCCATCCCTCCCTGCATTTCCCCTGGCTCATTCTCCACATTTGATCCCATCACAGAAGTCTCCAGGCTCCTCTCTTCTCATCCAACTACATGCACTACTGACCCCATTCCCTCACATCTCCTCCAGTCTCTCTCCTGTCGTCACTACTAACCTAACTACAATTTTTAATCTCTCCCTCTCCTCAGGCATTTTCCCATCCTCCTTCAAACACTCTATCATTACTCCATTATCAAAGAAACACGCCCTTGACCCATCCTGCACAAATAACTACAGATGAGTCTCCAACCTCCCCTTCATCTCTAAACTCTTGGAGCGCCTGGTCTACTCCCATCTTACCCGTTACCTCTCCACTCATTCCCTCCTAGACCCTTTCCAGTCCAGCTTCCGCCCCCTACATTCGACAGAAACTGCACTCATCAAAGTGACCAATGACCTTCTGACAGCAAAACGTAACGGTGACCACTCTCTGCTCATTCTTCTCAATCTTTCTGCAACTTTCGACATTATTGACCACTGTCTCCTACTCTCTAGGCTCCAGTCACTAGGCATCAAGGACACTGCCCTCTCCTGGTTCTCTTCCTATGTTTCTGACCACATCCTTCAGTGTTTTGTTCGCCGGCTCCACTTCATCTCCTCTTCCTCTCACTGTGGTACCTCAGGGCTCAATCCTTGGCCCCTTCTCTTCTCTCTCTACATAGCCCCAATTGGACAGACCATCAGCAGATTTGGCTTTCAGTACCATCTTTATGCTGATGACACACAATTATACACGTCATCCCCTGACCTTACTCTGCAGTACTACAGAACGCCAGTGACTGTCTGTCCACAGTCTGCAACATCATGTCCGCCCTCTGTCTGAAACTCAACCTCTCCAAAACTGAACTTCTTCTGCTCCCGCTGTCTACTAACTTCCTAAATCTGACATTTTCCTCTCTGTGGGTGGCAGCATAATAACACCCTGGCATCAGGCACGCTGTCTGGGTGTTATGTTTGACACCAATCTCTTGTTCACCTCCCATGTACAATCTCTTGCCCGCTTTTGCCCCTTACACCTAAAGAACATTACTAGAATCCACCCTTTTCTCACCATGGAAACAACAAAAACCCTCACTGTCGCCTTGATCCACTCCCGCCTGGACTACTGTAATGCTCTATTAATTGGCCTCCCCCTTTCTCGACTTTCCCCTCTCCAGTCCATCCTTAATGCAGCAGCCAGGGTCATCCATCTGGCTGCCCATTCACTACAGGATCCAATTCAAAGTACTTGTTCTCACCCACAAAGCTCTCCATTGTGCGGCACCCCCTTACATCTCCTCCCTCATTTCTGTCTATCGACCTAGCCGATCGCTACGCTCTGCAAACGACTTTCGACTAACCTCTGCACTAATCCGTACCTCCCACTCCCAACTCCAAGACTTCTCCCGCGCTGCGCCAATCCTCTGGGAAACTCTACCCCAAGAAATTAGGACCATCCACAACTTGCAGTTTTAGGCGCTCCCTCAAAACACATTTGTTCAGAGCGGCTTATCACATTCCCTAATCAAAGTAATTTTATGTGTGTGTGTGTGTGTGTAGCCCATCCACTACCTCTATCTATCCCCCACTCCCTCACGATGACTGGACCATCATTGTAAATGCACACCTGTACTTTGTCGCTCCCCCCTCATTGTAGATCTCCCCCTTCACACACACATCTCCTCTGTTATATTGCCGCCCACACAGCTCCTCTCTGTTATAGCCCCCCAACACACAGCTCATTTCCATCCTATTCCCCACACATGGCTCCTCTGTTATATTCTCCCACACAACACTCTTCTGTTACATACCCCCTAACGCACAGCTCCTCTCCATTATATTTCCCCCACATCGCTCCTCTCTGTTATATCTCCCCACACACAGCTCCTCTGTTACATTCCCCCCACACACAGCTCATATCCATTATATTTCCCCCACACACTGTTAGGGTCTGCGGAACGCACCTAATAGATATATCAGAGAGGTGCATTCGCAGCCCGGGGTCCACCGTGCAGGCGAAGCCTGCTGCTAGTAAGATGGCGAAAGTAGCGAACTCTGTTATCCCGCAGTCGCTAAAATAAACGCCGTAGCGCGCTGTGGCAGTAAGTGCGAACTCTGTTAATCACCAGAGCCACTAACGCCACTAACCAGAGCCACTAACGGGAATGCCACAGCGCTATATGGCGATAAGTACGAACTCACTTAGCTTCAGCGAGCCGCAAAGTAAAACGCTAGGGCGCTGAACCAGCGTTATAAAGCGAACCCTGTTGTGTCACAGAGCCGCTGAGAAAAAGACTGTGTCCTGTTAACACCACAGGGATACACAGATAACTGCTGTGCGGATAGCAGTCCGTGATCATGCAGACAGCAACGCAATCAAGCAATCTCCTCACCGGAGAAGCCGGTATTCTAGGGGCTTATTTCAGCCAAGCCCTAACCACTTGCACCCAAATCTCCTCACCGGAGGTGCCGGTATTCTAGGGGCTTATTTCAGCTGAGCCCTAACCACATGCGTACATGATCACACTGGTGCATAGCACATAATGCTATTGATACTAGCGCATGGCGGCCCAGCCATGCCACCCTTTTATAGTAACAGCTACAGGACCTGCCAGAAACAAGGACCAATGAAACTGTTCCAGAACACCAGTAGTCACAGGACCTTCCTGGCGGACCAATAGGAGCTGCTGCAGTACCTGAGCATGCGACCCCTGATCTCCAATGAGAGATCTCTGGGCATGCTCAGAAGGGGAAAACAAGGACTTTGTCCTAAAGACGTCTGCTCGTCGCTAACCAGTACTGGCCACAATAGCAGAGCCTGGAGAGGCAGCAGTAATCCTCTGCACACTGTTAGACTGGGCGAGACGCTGGGACTGACGTCTAAGCTGAGCAGAGTCCACTGTGGACGGAGATGGATGGGGGACCGCAGCGGAACTGGTTCGAGACTCCCCTTGTGCAGCAGCGGGAACTCGAACCCTAACACACACCTCCTCTGTTATATTACCCCAGCTCTTCTGTTTTATCCCACACACAGCACCTCTGTTATAGCTCCCCCACACAGCTCATATCCATCATATTCCTTACTCACACACAGCTCCTCTAAATCATATTCCCCCCCACACAAAATGTTCTATGAAACTTAGTGTTGACAATATGTTAGACATTAATCTTAAGTGCAGTAAGATATTAAATAAATCTTATCAAAGGGGATGTACTCACTTATACTGAGCAATGTTTATTAAAATTTATAAGCCACAGAGAATATAATTACAGTATTTTTTCTGCATGTCTTTTCTCATGTTTTACAAGATATCATTTATGTTTGAAAGATTTCCCACAATCTGAAAATGCTTCAATGCGTGACTTCTCTCGAGGCTCACAAGACTTGATTTTTTTGTAAAGTACATTCCACATTGTAAACATGAAAATGGTTTCTCCCCTGTGTGAATTCTTTGATGTCTAACAAGATGTGATTTATCTCTAAAACATTTCCCGCATTCTTAACATGAATATGGGGTCTCTCCAGTATGAATGCTCTGATGTCTACTAAGACTCCCTTTATCTCTAAAGGACTTCCCACATAGTGAGCATGAATACGGCTTCTCTCCTGTGTGAATTCTCTGATGTATAATAAGATACCCTCTATATGTGAAGGACTTCCCACATTCCGCACATGAAAATGGCTTTGCTCCTGTGTGAATTCTCTCATGCACAGCAACTTGTGATTTAAATAAAAAACATTTCCCACATTCTGAACATGAAAATGGCTTCTCTCCTGTGTGAATTCTCTGATGTTTAATAAGACTACCTTTATCTGTGAAGGCCTTCACACATTCTGAACATGAAAATGGCTTTTCTCCTGTGTGAATTCTCTCATGCATAGCAACTTGTGATTTATATAAAAAACATTTCCCACATTCTGAACATGAAAATGGCTTCTCTCCTGCATGAATTCGCTGATGTTTGATAAGACTCCTTTTAGCTGTGAAGAACTTCCCACATTCTGAACATGAATATGGTTTCTCTCCTTTGTGAATTCTCTGATGTTTAATAAGACTCCCTTTATCTGTGAAGGCCTTCCCACATTCTGAACATGAAAATGGCTTTTCTCCTGTGTGAATTCTCTCATGCATTGCAACTTCTGATTTATATAAAAAACATTTCCCACATTCTACACATGAATATGGAGCCTCTCCTGCATGAATTCTCTGATGTTTAATAAGACTCCTATTACCTGTGAAGAACTTCCCACATTCTGAACATGAATATGGATTCTCTCCTGCGTGAATTCTCTGATGTGTAATAAAACTCCCTTTATCTGTGTAGGATTTCCCACATTCCGAACATGAAAATGGCTTTTCTCCTTTGTGAATTCTCTGATGTATAACAAATTTTGATTTATTTGTAAAGCATTTCCCACATTCTGAACAGGAGTATGGCTTCTCTCCTGTATGAATTCTCAGATGTCTAATAAGACTGCCTTTATCTGCGAAGGACTTTTTACATTCCAAACATGAAAATGGCTTCTCTCCTGTATGAATTCTCTGATGTTTAGTAAGATGACCTTTATCTGTAAAGCATTTCCCACATTCTGAACAGGAGTATGGCTTTTCTCCTGTATGAATTCTCTGATGTCTGACAAGATCAGCTTTATCTGTGAAGGCCTTCACACATTCTGAACATGAAAATGGCTTCTCTCCTGTATGAATTCTCTGATGTTTAGTAAGATGCCCTTTATCTTTAAAGCATTTCCCACATTCCAAACATGAATATGGTTTCTCACCTGTATGAATTCTTTCATGTATAATAAGACTCCCTTTAACTGTGAAGGACTTCTCACATTCCAAACATGAATATGGCTTTTCTCCTGTGTGACTTCTCTCATGTCTAACAAATTTTGATTTCTTTGCAAAGCATTTCCCACATTCTGAACAGCAGTATGGCTTCTCTCCTTTGTGTTTTCCTTGTGTTAAAAAATCTGAGCTTCTAGTAATTTGCTTGTCACACTGAAATCTTGTATCCACTTTGTCACTTGAAATTGTGGTAACAATGCGAGATTGCTCAGGAGAGGGTTCCTCATGATTAGGAGGGTAATAAGAAAGTGAAGTACTGTGAAATCCAGGAGGTGCATGAAGGGTAATGAGGTTTTCTCCATTATAGTGCTTCTGGACATCTTTTTTACAATTTAGTGATAAACTGTTGTTCTCAAAAGGATTTTCTATAAGGACGAAAGATAGAAAAAAAAATCACATCCAATCTACAACACAAAAGGGATTTCTACATTTATTTTATGGAGCTCACAATGAAGACCCTCATCAGTAAAAAGACCGGTAATAAGGAAGACAACTACACGCCATAACATTAACACAATCATGGGTAATGTGAAGAACACTTATAAACTGGTGACATTGGAACAAGTCAGGGGTGGCATAGATTAGATAGCAAATAGACAGACAGTTCTTAAAGGGAACCTTGTTATGTTTCGGTAGCTGAGGAGTGCAGGTAAAAAAGGCAATACACCAGAGCAGTTGGAATCTATGAGATTGCAGTACCCTGACTAACCACAACAACTAGAGGCAGCCGTGGAGCGTTCCTACGTTGGTCCTAGACGCCTCGTCACAGCCTGAGAAACTAACTACACCTAAAGATAGAAATAGGAAAGCTATCTGCCCCGGAACAGAACCCCAAAGATAATAGAAAGCCCCCAAACATGTAATGGCGGTTAGACAAGAGGAAATACTGACACAGAAAGAAAATAGAATGAGCAAACGCTGGGGCCCAAACTATCTAAATAGAAAAGGACAGGAAGGACACTTACTGCAATCCCAGAAAACCCTGAAAAGCACCAACTCTACTAATTTCAAAATCACCTGAGACCACACGACCTCTACCACCTAAATTAGTTCTCTGGTGTAACAAAATCAAAACAGCAGCCACTGAAAAAACTGGAAAAAGCAAAAGAACAAAACTCAGTGGCTGAACTAAACTGAGAAGGCAGAAGCCCCCGGAGGGGACCCTGAAGGCCCCCAAGGAAGTGCAGGACAAAATGCAAAAATATAGCAACAACACAAAAGAAGAAAAATTCTTATCTGGTAGCAGGAGATGCAGACACGACACAGCAGGCTACAAGGGAAACTGGAATGAAGGATTCAGACCAGAACAATTGATCACCGGCAACCCTGATGGGAAAATGACTCCCTTATATAAGACCAGTCAGTAACACCTGATTCCCAGTCCTCACAATCTTCACTAGTACAGCTTGTAACCACCAGAGGGAACCTCTGCTCAGAACTCATCTCAAACCCATTCACAACAGTACCCCCCCTTGAGGAGGGGTCACCGAACCCTCATTTGAGCAACCAGGTCGGTCAGGATGAGTTCTATGATACGCACGGATAAGTCTCCTAGCATGGATGTCCGAAGCAAACACCCAAGAATTGTCTTCCTGACCATAACCTCTCCATTTAACCAAATACTGGAGTCTTCGTCTAGAAAAACGAGAATCCAATATTTTCTCAACCACATACTCCAGATTGCCCTCAACCAAAACAGGGTCAGGAGGCACAGTAGCAGGAACCACTGGCTCAACAAACCTCTTCAACAAGGACTTGTGGAACACGTTATGGATCTTAAATGTCCCTGGAAGAAGCAAACGAAAAGAAACAGGATTAATAATCTCCATGATCTTATAAGGTCCAATGAACCTAGGCTTAAATTTAGGAGATGCTACTCTCATAGGAATATTCTTTGAGGACAACCAGACCAAGTCCCCCACTTTAAACCGAGGACCATCAGTCCTATGCCGGTTAGCAAACCGCTGGGCCTTCTCCTGAGAGAGGGACAACCTCTCCACTACCTGGTCCCAAATCTGTTGCATACGCTCAACAACAGAGTCAACACCTGGACAGACAGAAGCTTCCGTCTGTCCTGAAGAAAATCGAGGGTGAAAACCAGAATTACAAAAAAACGGAGACATCAAAGTGGCAGAGCTAGCCCTATTATTAAGAGCAAACTCAGCCAAAGGCAAAAAAGAGACCCAGTCATCCTGATCAGCAGACACAAAGCATCTTAGATAAGTCTCTAATGTCTGGTTTGTTCTCTCAGTTTGACCATTGGTCTGAGGATGAAATGCCGAGGAGAAAGACAATTGAACACCCAGTTTAGAACAAAAAGTCCTCCAAAATCTGGAAACAAACTGGACTCCTCTGTCAGACACAATGTTCTCAGGAATGCCGTGTAAACGAACCACGTGCTGAAGAAACAACGGCACCAATTCAGAGGAGGAAGGCAACTTAGGTAATGGCACAAGATGTATCATTTTGAAAAACCTATCACAAATTACCCAGATGGTGGTCATTCTCTGAGAAACAGGAAGATCGGAAATGAAATCCATAGAGATATGGGTCCATGGTCTCTTGGGCACAGGCAATGGCATCAACAAACCACTAGAGCGAGAGCAAGGCTTGGAGCGAGAGCAAGTCCCGCAGGACTGCACAAATTCCCTGACATCGCGAGACAAGGTAGGCCACCAAAAGGACCGACTAACCAAGTCTCTGGTACCAAAAATTCTGGGATGCCCAGCCAATGCGGAACAATGAATCTCAGACATCACACTCTTTTTCCATTGGTCCGGGACAAACAATTTTCCAACAGGGCAGCGCTCGGGCCTATCCTCCTGACACCCCTCCAGAGCAAGTCTCAAATTGGGCGAGATGGCGGAAAGAACTACACCCTCTTTCAAAATAACAGAAGGATCAGATAACTCAGGAGAGTCCGCAAGGAAACTCCTCGAGAGGGCATCCGCCTTAACATTCTTAGTGCCAGGAAGAAAGGAAACCACAAAATTAAAACGTGTGAAAAACAAGGCCCACCTGGCCTGTCTAGGATTGAGTCGCTTGGCAGATTCCAGATAGACCAGATTCTTATGGTCCGTAAGGACCACCACCTGATGTTTGGCTCCCTCCAGCCAATGTCTCCACTCTTCAAAAGCCCACTTCATGGCCAATAACTCCCGATTACCCACGTCATAATTACGTTCAGTAGGAGAAAATTTTCGAGAGAAAAAGGCACAAGGGTTACTTTTAGAGGTCTCTGGATCTTTTTGGGACAAAACGGCACCTGCCCCAATTTCAGAGGCATCAACCTCCACCTGAAATGGCAGAGAAACATCAGGCTGCCGTAGAACAGGAGCAGAAGTGAATCTCTGCTTAAGTTCCTGAAATGCAGAGACTGCCTCAGGAGGCCAATTCACCACATCAGAACCCTTTCTGGTCAAATCAGTTAATGGTTTAACAATAACCGAGAAATTACCAATAAATTTACGATAAAAATTGGCAAAACCCAAAAATCTCTGAAGAGCCTTTAATGAAGTAGGTTGGACCCAATCACAGATGGCCTGAACCTTGACCGGGTCCATTTCAATAACAGATGGGGGACAAAATGAATCCCAGAAATGAGATCTTCTGTACGCCAAAAAGACACTTTGATCCCTTCACATACAGAGCATTATCCCTCAAAATCTGGAACACAGTCCGAACATGTTTCACATGAGAGTCCCAGTCATTAGAAAAAAATCAAGATATCATCCAAATAAACAATCAGAAATTTGTCCACAAAATCCCTGAAAATGTCATTCATGAAGGACTGGAAGACGGAAGGGCATTAGTGAGCCCAAAGGGCATCACTAGGTACTCAAAATGCCCTTCAGGGGTATTGAATGCCATCTTCCATTCATCCCCGTGCTTAATGCGAATAAGGTTATACGCCCCCCTGAGGTCAAGCTTGGTAAACCAAGTAGCGTTTTTCACCCTGGAAAACAGGTCAGAAATCAAGGGTAACGGGTATTGATATTTCACAGTAATATTGTTCAAGAGACGATAATCAATACACGGCCTTAATGAACCATCTTTTTTGGCCACAAAGAAAAAACCGGCACCTAAGGGTGAAGAGGATGGTCTGATATGACCCTTCTCCAATGATTCCTTGATATAAGACCGCATAGCGTCATGTTCAGGTACAGACAAGTTAAAAAGGCGACCTTTAGGGAATTTACTACCCGGCACTAATTCAATAGCGCAGTCATAGCTCCTATGGGGAGGTAAGGATGCAGATTTACTTTCGCTAAACACATCGAAAAATCAAACAAAAAGTCAGTAACATCCTGAGCTTGGGGGAGGCAGAAAAAACAGGAGTGTTGGTATTAACACATTGGCAGCCCCAACTGGTTACAGACACAGATTTCCAATCCAAAACAGGATTATGAGACTGTAACCAAGGGAAACCCAGCACGATAATGTCATGCAGATTATATAGAACCAAAAATTTGCAGCACTCCTGGTGATCAGGTTCAACCCTCATTATCACCTGAGTAGAAAACTGGGGTTTATTCTCAGCCAAAGGGGTAGAATCGATCCCCAGTAGGGGAATAGACTTCTGTAGGGGTATCAAGGGAAACCCACAACGTTTAGCAAAATCATAATCCATCAGGTTAATAGCTGCTCCAGAATCAACGAAAGCCTGAGCAGAAAATGAGGACAGAGAGCATATCAGAGTGACAGTTAATAAAAACTTAGTCTGAACACTACCCAAGACAACTAAGCGTGCAAAACGTCTTCCCGCTTAGGGCAGACTGAAATAGCATGAGAGGCATCACCACAGTAGAAACATAACCTATTGCGCTTTCGAAACTCATGACGCTGTGCCCCAGACACCACTCCATACTGTTATGTTTCGGTAGCTGAGGAGAGCAGGCAAAAAAGGCAATACACCAGAGGAGTTGGAATCTATGAGATTGCAGTACCCTGACTAACCACCACAACTAGAGGCAGCCGTGGAGCGTTCCTACGTTGGTCCTAGACGCCTCGTCACAGCCTGAGAAACTAACTACACCTAAAGATAGAAATAGGAAAGCTATCTGCCCCGGAACAGAACCCCAAAGATAATAGAAAGCCCTCAAACATGTAATGGCGGTTAGACAAGAGGAAATACTGACACAGAAAGAAAATAGAATGAGCAAACGCTGGGGCCCAAACTATCTAAATAGAAAAGGACAGGAAGGACACTTACTGCAATCCCAGAAAACCCTGAAAAGCACCAACTCTACTAATTTCAAAATCACCTGAGATCACACGACCTCTACCACCTAAATTAGTTCTCTGGTGTAACAAAATCAAAACAGCAGCCACTGAAAAAACTGGAAAAAGCAAAAGAACAAAACTCAGTGGCTGAACTAAACTGAGAAGGCAGAAGCCCCCGGAGGGGACCCTGAAGGCCCCCAAAGAAGTGCAGGACAAAATGCAAAAATATAGCAACAACACAAAAGAAGAAAAATTCTTATCTGGTAGCAGGAGATGCAGACACGACACAGCAGGCTACAAGGGAAACTGGAATGAAGGATTCAGACCAGAACAATTGATCACCGGCAACCTGATGGGAAAATGACTCCCTTATATAAGACCAGTCAGTAACACCTGATTCCCAGTCCTCACAATCTTCACTAGTACCGCTTGTAACCACCAGAGGGAACCTCTGCTCAGAACTCATCTCAAACCCATACACAACAGAACCTGCCATCAGGATTTATGTCCTTAAAATACCACCAGTTCCAATTCACTCTCTCAAGTTTCCAATCATGCCAAAAGGTTCTTAGTGCAGACAAGTGTCCACGCAATTAAAAATGGTGTTTTAATATTTCAGTAGCCTATGCAAATGAGATTGACTAGTCACAAAGGTGACCCTACACCTAGGAAACAGTCAAGCTCCAACCACTGCAATCATGTCCTCAGTATGCCTAGGCATGATAAGAAACATTAGGAGACTGAAATGGCTCTGAAGGCACATTAACTCCTTAGGACGAAGCCACTTTTTAAGTTATGTATGTGAATGAATGAGCCTCATTCAGACCACTGTCACTTTATGTGGTGTAATGCATCTCCACTATCTATGGACGGGGAGTACTCACTTGGCTGGTCATTGAGGAATATGCTGGTACACTGAGCGTTAAAACAAAGTCCATTAGGTTTATTAACACACAGCATAAACCGAATCTCTGGTACTTGGTAACATGCAGCACCCCGTGCACGGTCCAGCAACCATTTGGCTCCACAGTTCCCACGGTCCTCGCAGAGCCCTGGTGTGCCTAATACGGATTAGTGTCCATTAACTGTCTATGATGAACGCACAAGTTCTCGGATACCTCTTATCCTCAGAGGCATCCGCTCCAGAGGTATATCATAAGCCTCCTCTCTCTGGCTCAGCCTAGCAAGCACTGCCGCCTGTGCCCAAACACACAGGCTCCATCTCGGGTGTCTAGACACACCCCCTGGGTGGGGTATGTAGGTGACTGGACCAACCCATCTCTCCAAGTCACCTGCAAGCCTTCCCAATGTATACTAAAATTCAGCAGTAAATCTGCTAAGCAAAACACACCCAGGCTTTTATCACAGGGCCACCTACCTCTGTGATATATACCGCCCATTAATCACATGACCATCAACCTACCACATACCTCCCCCTCTGCCTAAAGCCGCAGGGCTTGGCACTTTCTATTACCCGAACAGAGACCCTTTTCGGTCGTCTCTGACAGTCAAACCGTCTGTCAAAGTCGGGCCCTGTCACTGAAGCCTTTTTGGAACCATCTGTCAACAGACTCTGTCACCTCATCTGATAGAGTTGCCCCATTGTCAGACCACCCCAATCCCCGGCGGTCAGTATGATGTTGCGATTTCCTGACACCCATACCTTCTGTCTGGTCAGACTTTTGGTCACTACGTCCACTACAGGGTCTCCGGCGTAGGCCACTCAGCACTGAGCTAACAGAAGAGTCACTACTTCTACCTCTTCCTTGTCCTTTTCCATCAAGCCACCTTTGGTTGTGTCTTTGTTGGCAATTTCTCCTACTGTCTTTATTACCCAGAGAGCAGTCATTCCATTTATCTTCCGGTGTAATACTTCCACACTTTAGAGAACCTCTTCATCTCTCCATACCTTGGGTTGAAAGTGGCCACCATTTTCCCATTTCCTGTAGCTGTTTATTAATCTGCAGTCTCAGCTGCTGCACCTCTTTTAGGTAAGCCACGCAATGTTCCAGGAGTATTCGGACATTCTTAAGGCTCTCTGTTATGATATGGCAGCCGAGGAGGACAGTAACAAAAATAGCAAAAGCAGCCAGTCACCCAGAGAGGTTGGCAACTAATGGATTGCAGACCCCTAAACTAACCGCATAACTAGAAGCAGTCGTGGGACGTATCTACGATGACCTAGACGCCTCGACACAGCCGGAGAGTTAGCTAAACCTAGAGATAGAAAGGGGAAAGCTAACTGCCCCGGAGTAGCGCCCCAAAGGAATAGGTATCCCCCACACATATATTGGCGGTGAGACAAGATGAAATACAAACGCAGGCAGAAAATAGAGTAAGCAAACGCTGGGGCCCAAAACTGTCTAGATAGGACAGGACAGAAAAGAATACTTTCTGCAAACCAGCAAAACCCTAGGAAAAATTCCAACACTTCTGATTCTAAAAAATACTACTGAGACCACACGATCTCTCCCCGCTATATCAGAACTCTTGTGTGAACAGGTAGCTACCCAGCAGCCACTGAAATAACAGGGACTGAACAAATGAACAGAGATAACTGAGAAACAGAGACCAGAGAAAAACAAAAGAAAAGAAAACCACAGAAACAAGCAAGAAATAGCTTATCTGAAAGATGAGGAGACCGCAGCAAGCTGACTTCCAAACTGGACCAGGAAGAGACAACTAATCACAGGCGAGGATCATGGGAAAGTTACTCCCTTAAATCTCCCCAGTCATCACTCCCAGATTGCCAATCGTCTGCAGCTGGATCCTCAGCTGAAGGGCCTCTGACAGTCAAGAAAGCTTCATTAATATCAACAGCCACCAGAGGGAGCCCCAATCCAGAATCCAGGGCATTCACAACAGTACCCCCCCTTGAGGAGGGGTCACCGAACCCTCACCTGCGCCACCAGGCCGATCAGGGTGAGCCCGGTGAAAGGCGCGAACCAATCTCTCCACATGAGTGTCAGAAGCAAACACCCAAGAATTGTCCTCCTGACCATAACCTTTCCACTTAACCAAGTACTGGAGTCTCCGTCTAGCCAGACGAGAATCAAATATCTTCTCCACTACATACTCCAGATTGCCCTCAACCAAAACAGGCTCAGGGGGCGCAGCCATAGGAACCACTGGCTCAAGAAACCTTTTCAATAAAGATTTGTGGAAGACGTTGTGAATCTTAAACGTCCCTGAAGAGCCAAACGAAAGGATTAAGAATTTCCAAGATCTTATAAGGTCCAATGAACCTTGGCTTAAATTTTGGAGACGCAACCTTCATAGGGATATTTCTTGAGGACAACCAAACCATGTCACCCACTTTAAACCGAGGACCATCAGTCCTATGCCAGTTGGCAAACAGTTGGGCCCTCTCCTGAGAGAGAGACAACTTATCCACTACTTGATCTCAAATCTGTTGCATTCTCTCCACCATAGAGTCAACACCCGGACAGACAGAAGCCTCCACCTGCCCCGAAGAAAATCGAGGATGAAACCCGAAATTGCAGAAAAAAGGGGACATCAAAGTGGCAGAACTAGCCCTATTATTTAGAGCAAATTCAGCCAAAGGCAAAAAAGAGACCCAGTCATCTTGATTAGCCGACACAAAACATCTCAAATAAGTTTCCAAGGTCTGGTTTGTTCTCTCAGTCTGCCCATTGGTCTGCGGGTGAAACGCAGAGAAAGACAGCTGAACTGCCAGTTTAGAACAAAAGGTCCTCCAAAATCTGGAAACAAATTGGGCTCCTCTGTCAGACACAATGTTTTCTGGAATACCGTGCAACCAAACCACCTGCTGAAAAAACAAGGGCACCAACTCAGAAGAGGATGGCAACTTCGGCAGTGGCACAAGATAGATTATCTTGGAAAATCTATCACAGATTACACAGATAACTGTCATTCTCTGAGAGACAGGGAGGTCGGAAATAAAATCCATAGAGATATGGGTCCCTGGCCTCCTGGGCACAGGCAGTGGTATTAACAATCCACTAGAGCGAGAGCAGGGCTTGGACTGAGAACAAGTCCCACAGGACTGCACAAAATTCCTGACATCACGAGATAAAGTAGCCACCAAAAGGACCGACTCACCAAATCTCTAGTACCAAAAATACCAGGATGACCAGCCAACGCGAGCAATGAACTTCAGACATAACTTTTTCCCTCCATTGGTCTGGGACATACAATTTCCCCGCAGAGCAACGTTCAGGTTTATCCCCCTAAAAATTGCCCCAGGGCCAGTCTCAAATCGGGTGAGATAGCAGAAAGAACGACACCCTCCTTCAGAATGGCCGTAGGCTCAGTCACATCAAGAGAATCCGAAAGGAAACTCCTAGAGAGGGCATCCGCCTTAACATTCTTAGTACCCGGGAGAAAGGACACCACAAAGTTAAAACGCGTGAAAAACAAGGCCCACCTGGCCTATCTAGGATTCAATCGCTTGGCTGATTCAAGATAGATCAAGTTTTTGTGGTCAGTGAGAACCACAACTTGATGTTTGGCTCCCTCTAACCCAATGTCTCCACTCTTCGAACGCCCACTTCATAGCCAATAATTCCCGTTTCCCCATTACGTTCAGCTGGGAAAACTTTCGGGAGAAGAAGGCACAAGGGTTAATCTTAGAGGTTACAGGACAAAATGGCTCCTGCCCCAATCTCAGAAGCATCTATTTCCACCTGAAATGGGAGAGAAACATCAGGTTGCCGCAGAACCGAAGCAGAAGTGAATCTCCGCTTAAGCTCCTGAAAGCCGAAACTGCCTCTGGTGACCAATTTACCACATCAGAGCCCTTTTTGGACAAATCAGTCAGTGGTTTCACAATACCAGAAAAATTACTTATAAATTTATGGTAAAAATTAGCAAAACCCAAAAATCTCTGAAGAGCCTACAATGAAATGGGCTGAAACCAATCAGAAATGGCCTGAACCTTGACTGGGTCCATTTCAATAGCAGATGGAGACAAAATGAATCCCTAAAACGAAACCTTCTGTACGCCAAAGAGACATTTTGATTGCTTGACATACAAAGCATTTTCTCTCAAAATACGGAACACCATCCGAACATGCTCCACATGAGAATCCCAGTCATTGGAGAATATCAAAATATCGTCCAAACAGACAATCAGAAACTTATCCACAAAATCCCGGAAAATATCGTTCATGAAGGATTGGAAGACGGAAGGGGCATTAGTGAGCCCAAAAGGCATCACTGTAGCATCGGCGTCCCTGCCTTCTGCCAGGCAGGGACGCTGTTCCCCTGCGACAGCGTCCTCTGCCAGGCAGGGATGTCGCCCCCCTTACCCGCGCTCAGCGTCCTCCTTCCGCCCTGCTGGGGCCCGCGCTCCTTCCCTGCTTCTGGTCTTAGGGCGCTCCCCGCTCGCTCTTAAAGGGGCCGCGCACATTTTTCAAAAAGGTCTCCGGCCAATGCCGGAGGACTCCTCCCTATATAAAGTACTTCCTCCTTAATGGAGGTGCCCGAGCAATGTTGTTGTTGCACTGTTTACTCTGCTTCAGCCCTCAGGGTCCGTTACCAGTTACCTGCCTGTTTCCTGCCAGTCTGCTGTCTGCTACCTGCCCGCAAGCCTGCCTGGAGGTTCGGCCGTCACATGCGGTGACCATCGGCAATTCCAGAGACTCTCGCCTGCTCACTTGGGGGCTCATCTGCCATCTGACTGCAAGCCTACCTGGAGGTTCGGCCATCACCTGCGGTGTTCATCGGCTGTTCCAGAGACTCTCGCCTGCTCACTTGGGGGCGTTCATCTGTCATCTGCCTGCTAGCCTACCGGGAGGCTCCACCGTCTCAGGTCGTATATACCTGTCCAGTCATAGACTGCCCCGGCTCCTTGCCTGCCTGTTTATCCAGAGACTGCCCCGTCACTTGCTGTGACTTCCTGCCTGTCTAACCAGAGACTGCCCCGGTCACTTGCTGTGACTTCCTGCCTGTCTAACCAGAGACTGCCCCGGTCACTTGCCGTGACTACCTGCCTGTCTACCCAGAGTCTGCCCCGGTCACTTGCCGTGACTTCCTGCCTGTCTAACCAGAGACTTCCCCGGTCACTTGCCGTGACTACCCGCCTGTCTACCCAGAGACTGCCCCGGTCACTTGCCGTGACTTCCTGCCTGTCTAACCAGAGACTGCCCCGGTCACTTGCCGTGACTACCCGCCTGTCTACCCAGAGACTGCCCCGGTCACTTGCTGTGACTTCTTGCCTGTCTACCCAGAGACTGCCCCGGTCACTTGCCGTGACTACCCGCCTGTCTATCCAGAGACTGCCCCCGTCACTTGCAGTGACTTCCTATCCGTCTCCCCGGGCGCCACCCGCTCCTTTACAAGGAAAGCCTCCTTGTATAATAAAGCTCAGAGGTTCCGCCTCCCAGACCCGTTACAGTTTGCTCGGGCCATGGAACCCGGTGGCACCCAAACCCCTTCGCTCTCTGACCTGTGTCATGAACTGTCTCGTCAGAGGTCTCAACAGGAGTCCATCCTGGGTCATCTGCGGAATGTTAGTTCCCGCCTGGACATCCTGACTACTTCACCAGCAACCACCGCGGGCGCCATGACTCGCAATCCGGCAGTTCCGCTGCTTACCAATTCCGTGGTTTCTGTTCCTGGACCTCGACTTTCAGCTCCTCCTCGGTTTGGAGGCGACCCTGCTCTGGCTCGGGGTTTCATTAACCAGTGCACCCTGCATTTTGAACTCCTGGCACACCAGTTTAACTCCGACCGGGCCAAAATTGCCTTCATCATGTCCCATCTCACCGGAGAGGCCCTGGCCTGGCTAAATCCTCTTTGGGAGAGAGAGGATCCTCTGGTGTCTGACCTGTCTGCTTTTCTCTCAGCCTTCCGGAAGGTATTCGACGAACCCGGACGGAAGACCTCCTCTGCATCTTCTCTGCTGCGTCTCCGTCAGGGAAGTCTCACCGTGGGTCAATATGCCATACGGTTCCGTACCTTGCCTCGGAGCTAGCTTGGGATAATGACGCTCTGATCTCTGTCTTCTGGGAGGGTCTGTCCGGCCGCATTAAAGATGAACTTGCTGGTCGGGACATTCCAACCTCTCTCGATGACCTAATAAATCTCGCCAATCGAATTGATCTGCGGTTCCAGGAGCGCGCTAAAGAGGTCACCCGTGAGAGAAGGTTTCCTCGTCTTGCTCCTTCTTTTCAGAGACCGGTAACTCCTTCGTTTCTCCTCAGGTACACTCTTCTGAGCCTATGCAAGTCGACCAGACCAAGATGGTCAAAGCCCGTCAGGACTCACGCCGTACCGAGAGGAGTTGCTTCTACTGTGGCAGTAAGGAGCACTGGATCCGTACCTGCCCAGAGAGGTCGGGAAACGCCTGTGTCTAGGTTCGCTCGGAGAGGTCCACCTAGACAAAAATAAATCCTCTTCATCTCTGCTGTTGTCAGTCTCAATTCTCCTCGGTGAGAACCGTTATTTCGAACTTGCCCAACTTGATTCTGGAGCAGCCGGGAATCTTGTTTCACAGGCTCTAGTAGAGAAATATCGCATTCCTACCAAACCTCTGGATGAACCAGTATCTGTTGCTGCTGTGGATGGGGGTCTCCTACCACGTCCCATCCAACTTATCACTGAAGCCATAACCCTGCAGGTAGGAATGCTGCATTCTGAGAGCATCTCGTTTCATGTTCTGCCTGGACTCTCACACGCTTTCTTACTAGGTCTGCCTTGGCTCCAAAAGCATGCACCCGTGCTCGACTGGCAGACTGGAGAGATCATTCGCTGGGGACAGGACTGTCATAAAACTTGTTTGGTTCCTGTTCATCCCGTCCGTCCTTCTCCTACACCAACTAATCTACCAGGGCTCCCGATTCCATATTGGTCTTTCGCTGATGTCTTTAATAAAAAGGAAGCAGAGACATTACCCCCGCACAGACCGTATGATTGCCCTATCGACCTGCTACCCGGTACTACGCCTCCCCGTGGGCGTATTTACCCATTGTCCGCTGCTGAGACCAGGTCGATGTCCGAATATATCGAGGAGAATTTAGCTAAGGGATTCATCCGGAAATCCACCTCCCCAGCGGGAGCAGGTTTCTTCTTCGTAAAAAAGAAAGACGGCTCTCTCCGTCCCTGTATTGATTACAGAGGTCTAAATTTGATCACGTGAAGAATAAGTACCCTCTTCCGCTCATTCCAGAATTGTTTGATCGTCTGAGGGGGGCTAGAATCTTCACCAAACTGGATCTCCGTGGGGCATATAACCTGTCCGTATCCGTCGGGGAGATGAATGGAAGACGGCATTCAATACCCGGGACGGCCACTACGAGTATTTGGTTATGCCCTTTGGTCTCTGTAATGCTCCAGCAGTCTTTCAGGAGTTGGTCAATGACATCTTCCGAGACCTTCTCTACTCCTGCGTTGTGGTGTACCTAGACGACATCTTGGTCTTCTCTCCGGATCTCCAGTCTCACCGGAGGGATGTTCGTCAGGTTCTGCTCAGGCTCAGGCAGAATCACCTCTTCGCCAAATATGAGAAGTGCCTCTTTGAGCAGACCTCGCTTCCGTTTTTGGGCTACATCATTTCTCAGACAGGCCTACGAATGGATCCGGAGAAACTGTCTGCCATCGAGAAATGGCCCCGACCGGAGGGGTTGAAGGCCATTCAGCGGTTCCTGGGATTCGCCAATTATTACCGTCTTTTCATACCGCACTTCTCTTCCCGGACTGCTCCAATCTCCGCGCTCACCCGCAAGGATGCTAATCCCAAACAGTGGACGCCCGAAGCTGAGGAGGCCTTTCTTTCTTTAAAACAGGCCTTCTCTTCCGCTCCAGTGCTGCATCGCCCGGATGGCAACAAGCAGTTCTTCCTGGAGGTGGATGCTTCCTCTTCCGGAGCCGGAGCGGTACTTACTCAAAAATCTTCATCCGGGAGGATGGTATCTTGCGGCTTCTTCTCCAAACTCTTCTCCTCTTCTGAGCACAATTACTCCATAGGAGACCGAGAGTTATTGGCCATCAAGCTGGCATTGGAGGAGTGGCGTTACCTACTCGAGGGGGCTCTTCATCCGGTAATCATTTACACTGACCACAAGAATCTGGCTTACCTCCAGCATGCCCAGAGACTTAACCCTCGCCAGGCCCGGTGGTCCTTGTTTTTTGCCCGCTTTGATTTTCTGTTACATTTTCGCCCGGCCGACAAGAACATCAAGGCAAGGCCTTGTCCCGGTCCTTCCTGGTGTCGGATCTCGAGGAGGAACCTAAACATATCATCGATCCCGCCAGAGTGATGCGGGTGGCTCCCGTGAGTCTAAATCGTCTCCCTCCTGGCAAGACGTTCGTATCGGTAACCGATCGGAAGAGAATCCTACACTGGGGTCATTCGTCTAAGCTAGCTGGCCACGCTGGTCAGAAAAAGACCCTCCAGCTCATTACTCGGCATTACTGGTGGCCTACCCTGCACAAAGACGTAATAGACTTTGTTTCTGCCTGTGTCTCCTGTGCCCGCAACAAAGTTCCGAGACACCTGCCTGCCGGCCGTCTTCTTCCGCTTCCTGTACCCGCTGCTCCCTGGCAGCATATAGCCATGGACTTCATAACAGATCTGCCCGTCTCTGCCGGTTGTACGGTCATTTGGGTGGTCGTTGACCGATTCTCCAAGATGGCTCACTTCATTCCCCTGCCAGGGCTTCCGTCTGCACCCGAGTTGGCTAAAGACTTTATCCGCCACATTTTCCGTCTTCATGGTCTGCCTCGTCACATTGTGTCGGATCGTGGGGTTCAGTTCACCTCACGTTTCTGGAGAGCCACTTGTAAGTTGCTAGACGTCACCTTGGATTTCTCCTCTGCTTACCACCCACAGTCCAATGGACAAGTCGAGCGTATCAATCAGAATCTGACCAGTTATCTCCGGCACTTCGTTAATGCCCACCATTCTGACTCGGTGGATCTCCTGCCTTGGGCCGAATTCTCTTATAACAATCACGAGAGCGAATCTTCCTCCAAATCCCCGTTTTTTGTAGTCTTCGGTCAACACCCCCGGATCCCTGTTCCTGTCTCCATCTCTGTGGACAATCCAGCTGCGGAATCTCTGGTTAACGAATTTTCCTCCATATGGGAGAGTACCCGGTCCGCACTCATTCTGTCATCCGAGCGCATGAAGAAACATGCTGACAAAAGACGTTTGGATCCTCCTCAATTCCGTCCTGGAGATAAGGTCTGGCTTTCGTCCAAGTATGTCCGGCTCAAGATTCCTTCCTACAAGTTGGGTCCTCGGTTCATCGGTCCTTTTGAGATCATCAGTCAGATCAACCCGGTGTCCTATAAATTGAAACTCCCGGCCAATTTGCGGATTCCTAACTCCTTCCATGTATCTCTCCTCAAACCGGTGGTACTTAACTCTTTTGTCAAGTCTACAGGTACACCTCCTGCTCCAGTGTCTGCTGAAGACGAATTTGAGGTAGAGAACATTCTGGCCACAAAAAAAGTAGGAAGAAAGACCTATTTTCTGGTGGATTGGAAGGGGTTTGGTCCTGAGGAGAGAACGTGGGAGCCTCGGGAGAACATCCATGCCCCTCTCATCCTAGCTAAATTTCTTTCTGGCCTAAAGAGGGGGGGCCTAAGGGGGGGGTACTGTAGCATCGGCGTCCCTGCCTTCTGCCAGGCAGGGACGCTGTTCCCCTGCGACAGCGTCCTCTGCCAGGCAGGGATGTCGCCCCCCTTACCCCGCGCTCAGCGTCCTCCTTCCGCCCTGCTGGGGCCGTGCGCTCCTTCCCTGCTTCTGGTCTTAGGGTACGCGCCCGCGCGCTCCCCCGCTCTTAAAGGGGCCGCGCGCATTTTTCAAAAAGGTCTCCGGCCAATGCCGGAGGACTCCTCCCTATATAAAGTACTTCCTCCTTAATGGAGGTGCCCGAGCAATGTTGTTGTTGCACTGTTTACTCTGCTTCAGCCCTCAGGGTCCGTTACCAGTTACCTGCCTGTTTCCTGCCAGTCTGCTGTCTGCTACCTGCCCGCAAGCCTGCCTGGAGGTTCGGCCGTCACATGCGGTGACCATCGGCAATTCCAGAGACTCTCGCCTGCTCACTTGGGGGCGCTCATCTGCCATCTGACTGCAAGCCTACCTGGAGGTTCGGCCATCACCTGCGGTGTTCATCGGCTGTTCCAGAGACTCTCGCCTGCTCACTTGGGGGCGTTCATCTGTCATCTGCCTGCTAGCCTACCGGGAGGCTCCACCGTCTCAGGTCGTATATACCTGTCCAGTCATAGACTGCCCCGGCTCCTTGCCTGCCTGTTTATCCAGAGACTGCCCCGGTCACTTGCTGTGACTTCCTGCCTGTCTAACCAGAGACTGCCCCGGTCACTTGCTGTGACTTCCTGCCTGTCTAACCAGAGACTGCCCCGGTCACTTGCCGTGACTACCTGCCTGTCTACCCAGAGTCTGCCCCGGTCACTTGCCGTGACTTCCTGCCTGTCTAACCAGAGACTTCCCCGGTCACTTGCCGTGACTACCCGCCTGTCTACCCAGAGACTGCCCCGGTCACTTGCTGTGACTTCCTGCCTGTCTAACCAGAGACTGCCCCGGTCACTTGCCGTGACTACCCGCCTGTCTACCCAGAGACTGCCCCGGTCACTTGCTGTGACTTCCTGCCTGTCTACCCAGAGACTGCCCCGGTCACTTGCTGTGACTACCCACCTGTCTATCCAGAGACTGCCCCCGTCACTTGCAGTGACTTCCTATCCGTCTCCCCGGGCGCCACCCGCTCCTTTACAAGGAAAGCCTCCTTGTATAATAAAGCTCAGAGGTTCCGCCTCCCAGACCCGTTACAATCACTAGGTACTCAAAATGCCCCTCAGGGGTATTAAACGTCGTCTTCCATTCATCCCCATGCTTAATGCGAATAAGATTATATGCCCCCCCCTAAGGTCAAGCTTGGTAAACCAACTAGCACCTTTCACTTGGGAGAATAAATCGGAAATCAGGGATAACGGATACTGATATTTAACAGTAATCTTATTAAGGAGACGATAGTCAATACATGGTCTCAATGAACCATCCTTTTTGGCCACAAAGAAAAAGCCGGCACCCAAGGGTGAAGAGGACGGTCTAATATGACCCTTCTCCAATGACTCCTTGATAAGATCGCATAGCATCATGCTCAGGTACAGACAAATTGAAGAGCCGACCCTTGGGAAATTTACAACCGGGCACCAACTCAATCGCGCAATCATAACTCCTATGAGGAGGCAAGGACGCAGACTTACTTTCACTAAACACATCAGAATAATCAGCCAAATAGCCGGGGATCTCCTGAGGCTGGAGAGAGGTAGAAAACACCGGAGTGTCACCATGAACACATTGACAACCCCAACTGGTCACAGACACAGACTTCCAATCCAAAACAGGATTATGGGTCTGCAACCAAGGAAAACCCAGCACAATAATGTCATGCAAATTATGCAACACTAAAAATTTACAATTCTCTTGGTGGTCCGGGGCTACCCGCATTATTACCTGGGTCCAAAACTGGGGTTTATTCTCCACCAAAGGGATTGTATCAATGCCCAGCAAAGGAATAGGAGTCCGCAGGGGTACCATGGGAAACCCACAACGTTTGGCAAAGTCGAAATCCATCAGGTTCAGGGCTGCTCCTGAATCGACAAAAGCCTGAGCGGAAAATGTGGACAAGGAGCAGATCAAGGTAACAGTCAAGAGAAATTTAGACTGTACATTGCCCAAAATAAATGAGCGCGCAAAATGTCTTCCCCGCTTGGGGAAGACGGAAATAGTATGAGAAGCATCTCCACAATAAAAACACAACTTATTACGCTTCCGAAATTCTCGACGCTGAGCCCCAGAAACAACCCCATCACACTTCCTGGGCTCAGGGGCCCGTTCGAAAGGTAACACCACCTCTCGCATAGTTTTACGTTCACGCAGGCGTCTGTCAATTTGAATAGCTAATGACATAGAATCGTTGAGCCCCGAGGGGACAGGAAATCCCACCATAACATTTTTTACGGTCTCTGCCAGCCCTTCCCGAAAAAGAGCCGCTAGGGCATCATCATTCCATTTAGTAAGGACTGCCCATTTTCGGAATTTCTGACAATACAACTCTGCAGTTTCCTGACCCTGGTTCAATGCCAACAAGGTTTTCTCAGCTTGATCAATAACATTAGGTTCGTCGTACAATAATTCCAGAGCTTGAAAAAACACATCAACATTAGCCAATACAGGATCTCCAGGAGTCAGGGAAAAGGCCCAATACTGAGGGTCGCCGCGCAACAGGGAGATGACAATTTTAACCTGCTGCACCGAGTTCCCTGAGGAATTTACAATTATTCTTAAAGTTCAAGAATTTAGACCGATCCCCAAAAAATAAATCAGGAATAGGGATCTTAGGTTCTACAGCAGACAACCGAGTGAGATAGGTAGAAATACTTCGAACTTCAGCAGCGAGCTGCTCAACTCGATCAGACAAATGCTTAATTTCCATTGAAGAAAAGGTCCTCCTACGGCCGCCAGAGAAAAAGAGGAAAAAATATATAAAAAAATTCTGACACCCCTTTTTTTTAACTATTCTTTCCTTCTTATGAGTACCCTAGGATTACGATTAGGCCGGTGATTCTGTTATAATATGGCAGCCAAGGAGGACAGTAACAAAAATAGCAAAGGCAGCCAGTTACCCAGAGAGGTTGGTAACTAATGGATTGCAGACCCCTAAACTAACCGCACAACTAGAAACAGCCGTCGGACGTACCTATGATGACCTAGATGCCTCGACACAGCCGAAGAGTTAGCTAAGCCTGAATATAGAAAGGGGAAAGCTAACTGCCCCGGAGTAGCGCCCCAAAGGAATAGGTAGCCCCCACACATATATTGGCGGTGAGACAAGATGAAATACAAACGCAGGCAGAAAATAAGTAAATGAGTAAGCAAACGCTGGGGCCCAAAACTATCTAGATAGGACAGGACAGAAAAGAATACTTTCTGCAATCCAGCAAAACCCTAGGAAAAATTCCAACACTTCTGATTCCAAAAAATACTGAGACCACATAATCTCTCCCCGCTATATCAGAACTCTGGTGTGAACAGGTAGCTACCCAGCAGCCAGTGAAATAACAGGGACTGAACAAATGAACAGAGATAACTGAGAAACAGAGACCAGCGCAGGTCCCAGCAGGGGGACCTGTCTCACCTCACTCAGAAGGCAGAAAAACAAAAGAAAACATTACCACAGAAACAAGCAAGAAATAGCTTTTGGTAGGGGCTACGTCACTTTTCAAGATCCTTTGTGCTAGTAATGTGTGTAACAACCCTGCCGGCATCACTGCATGGCCTCCCATCCCCCACCTGCCTTACACACCAGTTTACTCACTACTCCGGGCCATGCTGTGAGTTCTGTCTTCTGCTGGCTCCATGCTGTGTGCCTCATATCTCCTGCCTGCTCTTTGCATACGTCCTGGTTGTGTGCATAGGGGGGCGGCGCCGGCACTTCCTGGTTCTTATAGAGTCAGTGTGCACCTTCCTAAGATGTCCCCAGCCAATTGCCAAGAGGCCTCTAGTACTTAAGGCATCCCAGCCCATAGGAGGATGCCTGAGCAATGCTCTATCTCAGTCAGTGTCTTGCTGCTGAGCTTCCAGGTCCTGTCCTGTTTTCTGCCTTTTCTGGGGGCTTAATACCCAGACCTGTTACTGTGCTTATATACCTTGGTCTATACCAGTGTTTTTGCTTAGTCCGTCACCCTGGAGGTAGAATACCCAGGCCTTAGTTCTTGTACCTGTTCCTGTACCTGACCTTGTCTGTACTCAGTCCTATTTCTGTGTCCGTTGTATCCTTGTCTTTAGCCTTCCCTACCCTGCTGTGTGTATCCTTGTGTCTAATGTGGCTCTGCTCGCGGCATCTAGCAGCTCTGCTCGCGGCATCTAGCAGCTCTGCTCGCCGCACCTAGCGGCCCTGCTCTGCTCGCCGCACCTAGCGGCTCTGCACTTGCTCCACCTACCTGCGGTTCTGCTCGGCACTTGCTCCGCCTACCTGCAGTTCTGTTCCACTTTCCGTTCCGCTTCCTGCGGGTTTTTCTCCTCCAGTCTGAACAGGTCTCTACCTGTTCCCATATACCACTTATATCTGTCCGTGTTCCTGTCCTTCCTGAACTAGCCCCAGTCTGAACAGGTCCATACTTGTTTCCATTTACCACTCATACCTGCCCGTGTTTCTGTCCCTACCTAGTCTGTTCCTGCCCCTTCAGTTTGAACTGTGCCCGCCTGTCTGCCAGTGTCTCAGCCGTGCCCACCTGTCTGCCAGTGTCTCAGCCATGCCCGCCTGTCTGCCAGTGTCTCAGCCATGCCCGCCTGTCTGCCAGTGTCTGAGCCGTGCCCACCTGTCTGCCAGTGTCTCAGCCGTGGGCGCCTGTCTGCCAGTATCTCAGCCGTACCCGCCTGTCTGCCAGTGTCTCAGCCGTGCCTGCCTGAGTCTCAGCCGTCTGTACTTGCCCGCACCTGCTAACTGTAAATAGTCCCTCAATGGATCAGCTGCTACAGCCAGACACAGCCCTGGAGTGGTACCTGGTAGCTACTTGCAGCACAAGCCTGACCTCACCATCAGAGGCTCCAGTGAACACCAAGGTAGCTGCTTAGTTACACCCCTCCAGGGTAGTCTGGTTTGTGGCACGTAGGGGCCACAATCTCACGCTCGCACAACCAAGTCAGGGCGCGAGAGTAACAATGTGGAAGCCCCTATATTTCAGTGGAAGCCCCTATATTTCAGTTAACAGATGACGGACATGAGTGGGGACTTGCATTTTTTGTGAAATGAGATGAAGCTTTTATTAGGAACATTTTACAGAACGTTTTGGATCACAGTTATCCTGCGCTCTACGCTGAGCACTTACATCAGGATTTCCATCTAAATATCTGAATGACATTATTCAGATGAAACCCCTGAAGAATCCATTCACTATCATGAGGCAGCAGAAGTACTCTGGACTCCGTCTGGCCTTTGTTTAGTGGTGTCCTTTTCAGAAGTGCACAAAACTGTGGCCGACTGCGCTTTTATACACCCTGGACACCACTGGTTCAAAAGCCCAGAGGAGTCCACAGTGTCTCCATCTGCCTCATTACAGGTTCCGTCTGAATCACAAGCTCAGTCATTTATATGGCAGTATGGGACTTGTGTAAGAAGTAAAGGATAGAATTAATATTGACAAAGGTAAACTAAATCTGTGCTTGCTAAATAATTAAGAAGAGGTGTGAAGGCGACCCCGTTATTCATCGGTGCACCGCCGGACTCTACAGGAGCAGCTGCGCCATCACCGGACACTTCTGCTGTGATGTGGACAGAGGATAAAGTTTCGCTGCACCGGAGACTCCACACGATATCACACACCGGTCATCATCATCACACAAGAGTCATCACACGCGTCATCATCATCATCATGACACGCCGGTCATCATCATCATACATCATGACACGCGGTCATTCATCATCACAATCATGACACGCCAGTCATTATCATCATGACACGCCAGTCATCATCATGACCCGTCATCATCATCATGACACCAGGTTATCATCATCATTCACATGCCCGGTCATCATCTCACACGCCGGATGTCATCATCATCATCACACGCCGGTCATCATGTGCCAGTCATTATCATCATACACCGGTCATCAGTCATCACCATCATCATGCTGGACATCATCATCACACACCAGTTATCATCATCATCATACAAATCATCAATCATCATCATACCGGTCATTATTACATACCTGTGGAAACATCTCTTGGAATCTCCTCCTTGCCGTCACTCACACACGGCTGATCCCCCCTCGTCATCGCTTCTTCTTCTGTCTCGTCCTTCACTTTATTCTTAGTCGGATCTTCCTCCTGATATATCAGATGTAAAAATCAGCACAAAACAACAAACCACCAAAATCTGTGACATCTATGACCTCGATCAGAAATGTCCCCCAACATACAGATCCGGTACAGGGCTCAGCGCCGTCTACCTGATGATCCTCCGGATGTTGTGATTCTCCTCTGGACAGTCCTGGGGACACAGAGGACGGGGACATCTCTCTGGTGGATTTCTCATCCTGGATCCATCTGTAGGAAACACACAGTGACAGAATAGATTGTGTCATGTGATGAGGAGATGATGGGAGTAGTAGTAGGTGACCACAGAACAGACATGACAGTCTCCCCTCCTCACCCTGCTGATCGCCCCATATTGCGATCGCCTCTTGTGCTCCATGTATAACCTCAACCTTAATATCAATCAGATCTTCACCCTAAAAGTAAAATGTAAGATGAGCTCAGGTCCCATCACTTCATTGTCAGATGTTGTGGAGGCTTCAGTGTCATCTACCTGATGATCCTCCGGGATGTTGTGATTCTCCTCTGGACAGTCCTGGGGACGCAGAGGACGGGGACATCTCTCTGGTGGATTTCTCCTCCTGGATCCATCTGTAGAGACACAGACTGAACACATGACCTGCCGTGTATCTGTCTATATATGAGACACGTCTTTCAGAACCGGTAATTCTAGTTTTATGTATCAGGGACTAAATTACACTTTTGTGGTCCTCACCACCGGTACCGAGGTCCCAGCACATTGTGGCCCCAAGTATGAAGTGATAATCAGCGAGGAAAAGCCTAATGCTCTCTGCTCTGCACCCGGAGGATTAGTGACCGAGACAATTTTGACCTTCCTGACCGGGCTAATTTTTACAATTCTGACCACTGTCACTTTAATAGGTTATAACTCTAGAACGCTCAACAGATCCTACTGATTCTGAGATTGTTTTTTTCGTGACATATTGTACCTCATGTCTGTGGTAAAATTTATTTGATATAACTTGGGTTTATTTATGAAAAAAAACAGAAAATTGGCAAAAATTTTGAAAATTCTGCAATTTTAAAATTTTTAATTTTTGTACCCTTAAATCACAGTCATGTCACACCAAATAGTTAATGAACAACGTTTCCCTCATGTCTACTTTACATCGGCACAATTTTGGAAACATAATTTTTTGGGGTTATGAACTTATAAGGGTTAAAAGTCGACCAGCGATTTCTCATTTTTTTTTTAGGGACCACCTCACATTTGAAGTCACTTTGAGGGGTCTATATGACAGAAAATACCCAAAAGTGACAACATTCTAAAAACTGCACCCCTCAAGGTGCTCAAAACCACATTCAATAAGTTTATTAACCCTTCAGTTGCTTCATGAGACCTAAAGAAATGTAGAAGGAAAAAAAATAACATTTAACTTTTTTCACAAAAAAATTACTTTAGACTCAAACTTTTGCATTTTCAAAAGAGTATCCTGAAAATTGAACAGAAAATTTGTTGAGCAATTTCTCCTGAGTACACAGATATCCTGCATGTGGGGGAAATGCACTGTTTGGATGCATGGCAGGGCTCAGAAGGGAGGGAGCATCGTTTAACTTTTTGAACGCAAAATTGGCTGGAATCGATGGCGGGCACCATGTAGTATTTGGAGACCCCCTGATGTGCCTAAACAGTGGAAACCCCCCAATTCTAACTCCAACCCTAACACAGCCCTAAACGCAACCCTAACCCCAACACAGCCCTAACCCTAAGGCTATGTGCGCACGTTGAGTATCTGCTTGCAGAAATATCTGCAAGGTTTCTGCATCTCTTGACAGCAAAAACACTGTGTCAAAAACACGCGTTTTGCTGCGAGTTTGGGTGAGTTTCTGCATGCAATTTTGTACAGCAATGAAGACATTTTTTAGCTAAATATACACTGCCAAAAAATAAAGGGAACACTTAAACAACAGAATATAACTCCAAGTAAATCAAACTTCTGTGAAATCAAACTGTCCACTTAGGAAGCAACACTGATTGACAATCAATTTCACATGCTGTTGTGCAAATGGAATAGACAACAGATGGAAATTATTGGCAATTATCAAGACACCCTCAATAAAGGAGTGGTTCTGCAGGTGGGGACCACATCTCAGTACCAATGCTTTCTGGCTGATGATTTGGTCACTTTTGAATGTTGGTTGTGCTTTCACACTCGTGGTAGCATGAGACGGACTCTACAACGCACACAATTGGCTCAGGTAGTGCAGCTCATCCAGGATGGCACATCAATGCGAGGTGTGGTAAGAAGGTTTGCTGTGTCTGTCAGCGTAGTGTCCAGAGGCTGGAGGCGCTACCAGGTGACAGGCCAGTACACCAGGAGACGTGGAGGGGGCCGTAGGAGGGCAACAACCCAGCAGCAGGACCGCTGCTTCCACCTTTGTGCAAGGAGGAACAGGAGGAGCACTGCCAGAGCCCTGCAAAATTACCTCCAGCAGGCCACAAATGTGCATGTGTCTGCACAAACGGTTTGAAACCGACTCCATGAGGATGGTCTGAGTGCCTGACGTCCACAGATGGGGGTTGTGCTCACAGCCAACACCGTGCAGGACGCTTGGCATTTGCCACAGAACACCAGGATTGGCAAATTCGCCACTTGTGCCCTGTGCTCTTTACAGATGAAAACAGGTTCACACTGAGCACATGTGACAGACGTGACAGAGTCTGGAGACGCTGTGGAGAACGATCTACTGCCTGCAACATCCTTCAGCATGACCGGTTTGGCAGTGGGTCAGTAACGGTGTGGGGTGGCCTTTCTTTGGAAGGGCACACAGCCCTCCATGTGCTCACCAGAGGTAGCCTGACTGCCATTAGGTACCGAGATGAGATCCTCAGACCCCTTGTGAGACCATATGCTGGTACGGTTGGCCCTGGATTCCTCCTAATGCAGGACAATGCCAGATCTCATGTGGCTCGAGTGTGTTAGCAGTTCCTGCAAGATGAAGGAATTGAAGCTATGGACTGGCCCCCACCCGTTTCCCAGACCTGAATCTGATTGAGCACATCTGGGACATCATGTCTCGCTCCATCCACCAACGTCACGTTGCACCACAGACTGTCCAGGAGTTGGCGGATGCTTTAGTCCAGGTCTGGGAGGAGATCCCTCAGGAGACCATCCGCAACCTCATCAGGAGCATGCACAGGCATTGTAGGGAGGTAATACAGGCACGTGGAGGCCACACACACTACTGAGCATCATTTTGACTTGTTTTAAGGACATTACATTGCACTTTAATTTTGTGGGTGACTCCAAATCCAGGCCTCCATTGGTTAATAAATTTGATTTCCATTGATGATTTTTGTGTGATTTTGTTGTCAGCACATTCAACTTTGTACAGAACAAGGTGTTCAATGAGAATATTTCATTCATTCATATCTAGGATGTGTTATTTGAGTATTCCCTTTATTTTTTTGAGCACTGTATGTTAAAAAGTTTGTGATATAGTTTCTTGGTTGAACACCACCTTTTTCATACTGATGTAGTAGCATCAGCGTAATGGGAATAGGGCTTAATGTCAGCAGCTGTCATTGACACCTAGCCCTAGGATTAGTAATGAAAAGGTGTCAGCTCGACACCCTCATTACTAAAGGACTGCCACACTAAACACAAACCGCCGTAGCGAAACGAATAACACGCATACTAATGCATCGCAGCGGGATTGATTTCATATATTCGCTGATATGCGGCTTAACTTACATGCGTAAGGAACGCTACGCGGTGAGCGATCCTTATACGACTTTGGGTACAAAGTACCGCAAATCGCTAAGAAAATGCCACACTCAGCTATTATACTTACCTAGCGGGGCCCGACGATAAAATAGGGTCCGGAACGATGTCACGCGAGTGAATCACAGCAGGATCTCAGCAGGGCCACGTCGTGGTGAATGCCGACACACACAACATCGCTAACAGGATCGCTAAAAATGACGTTTTTTAGTCGATCCCGTTAGCGATAGTTTTTATGGCATAAACCTTAAGGCAATAAGTACACAACACACACAAAAACCTACACACACATTGTCACCTGCCTATGTAGGAATCAATTATCAAAGTAAAAACATACTGTAACCAAACAGCAACTCTTAATTTAAAGAAAAAAAAATACAAAAAAAAAATTTCTTTGGCTTCTGCATAATTTCCATAACCAGAAGGGGGAAAGCCGATGGCTGAGGGATGATTAATATTCTGGAAGGAGCCAATAGCCACAAAGATTCCAGGCTATTAATATCAGCTCACAGCTGTTTGCTTAGCCTTTACTGGCTAGCTTACAAGGGAATCCCCAGAAAAAGTTGACATAAGGTCCCCCTATAAAATCTAACCAGCAAAGGCTAGGCAGACCGCTGAGGGCTGATATTAAAAGCCTAACATAATAACATAGTTAGCATAGGCCGAAAAAAAGACCTTTGTCCATCCAGTTCAGCCTATATTCCGTCAGAATAAATCCCCAGATCTACGTCCTTCTAAGGAACCTAATAACTGTAAGATACAATATTGTTACGCTCCAGGAAGACATCCAGGCCTCTCTTGAACCCCTCGGCTGAGTTCACCATCACCACCTCCTCAGGCAAGGAATTCCAGATTCTCACTGCCCTAACAGTAAAGAATCCTCTTCTACGTTGGTGGAAAAAAGACGCAGAGAATGCCCCCTTGTGATCGTCACCTTCCTTGGTATAAACAGATCCTCAGAGAGATATTTGATTTGTCCCCTTATATACTTATACATGGTTATCAGATCGATAAGGAAGGGGCCATAGATATTGCCCCCATTACTAACGCCATAGTGATATTATAAAAACAAAGATATCCAGAATAAAGTCCTTTATTTGAAATAATGACACAGACTCCTGTTAAAGAAATGGTTAATTTCTGTTCTGTTCCTTAAATTGAATAAAATACAAGAAAATAGTCTTATGCAACAATGGCCTATGGTCTAGTTATCATCTGTCTACACACACATTTTTATGGCCTGATGGTTTTTCTTACAATTCCCAGCAATTGTCAAGGACACATTGTGATTTCCAAATTCAATGATGACATAGGACAACCACCCAAAATTCTGTGGATTCAGCCCAATTTCTCTTGAGAGGTTCAACTTTTGAACCAGGGCAGACTGACATAAGGAAAGTTCCCCGCATTCTCTCATGTAATATATTTTGCATCCCAGGATGTGTTTGACAACCAACTGTATAACTCATATTTCTGCCAGATTATTGCGTAATGCGTCAATTCCCTTTGATCTTGCACTATAAAAGATCACCCTATCCAATAATAAACAGAGATTATTCAGATAGACAATGAAGAGTGTCTCACTGTTTTATTCTTCATAGCTTGGGTACCTAAGACATAGAAAGCCTGAGTAAAAATACCGTCGATGACACTCCTTTATTGAATCTAAATTAAACCATACTCACCGAAAGCTTAATCAACTGATGCCAATGTCTCCTGCAACAAAAATAAAATAATAACCCACAATATTCCTCACCTGTCCGTAGAGAAGATAATCCACCATGTCCCATGACAATCCTGCTCCTAAAGACAACCGTTAATACACTGACAGGAGGGTAATCGCTCCTGCAGTGTATAGCACTGAGCTGCCGTGAAAGAGGTCATCAGAGTTCATCAGCTGATCAGCTCCAGTGCTCTTACTTACAGCAGCACTGCTGCGTGAGTAAATTCACCTGCCGTTCATCATGAACTCATGTGACCTCTCTCACAGCAGCTCAGTGCTTTACACTGGGAGAGCGTTTACCTCCTGTCAGTGTGTCTGGTGCGGCCGGGTAGAGCAGTCACATCTCCCAATGCCACCACATAAGGTAATGTAGAGACACCTCCTCCACACATAATCTTTTTACATCTGGGTCACTTGTATTTCCTATATGTACTTAGGCTGTTCGCATTATGGACTGATACCTGATTTTTACTGCACCTTGAGCCATATTTTGTTTGGATCTTTTTGAGCTTTCTTTTGCACTCTAGCCTTTGGTAACAGATTTTCGGATACTTATTGACACGATTCTGGGTTTCCTAATGTTTAGCATTTGGTTTGGTATTTACCATGATTGATTAACAAAGGCCTATTACATTTATTGCATTGAGGTTTTTCCCACATATTACTCATACATCCCTATGGGCTTTTTTGACATTTACTGATCTGCTTACCTTGACTGTGTGGTTCCTTTTGCACTTTTTGTCCCTATTTGTACATGTTTTTATTATTATTATTATTATTAATATTATTTCAATAAAATTTGGTAATTTTATACTTTTTGGCACATAGCTTCTTTTTCTATTTTGAATTATTTTTATACATGCATTTTTGCTCCGGTTTTGACTGACTCAATTGAAATGAATGGGTGAAAAACGCTAAAAATCCGCACAAAAAATTAACATGCTGCAGAAAAAAACGCACTGCAAATATTCAAGGCAAATTACTGATCATCTGCACAGCACTTTAGGATTGTCATTGAGCTGGCTGGCATAATGATTCCATAGTGATTTTGGCCGGTTTGCGAGGAAAACCACCACAAAAACACATAAAAAACGCACCGTGTGCACATGGCCTAATCCTGACCACAAACCAAACCCTAACACAACCCTAACTGCAAAGAATGGAAAAAAAATATATTTTATTATTTTTACCTAATAAAGGGGGTGACAAAGGGGGGTTGATTGAGATTATTTTATTTTGATCAACGTGATAGGATATATCACAATGATAAAAAAAAAAAGACGAGGGGGCCGGAGAACTCCGGGAAAGCCTCCAAGTCACATTCTGACGGGTGATCGGCTCCACCACGTTCCATCTTTATGTCAGGACAGCGACTCGTGTCTCGAGGTCTGAGGGACGGTCCGGTGCAGATATTTATCCAGGATTTTGTGCACAGAACGGAGAAAGTGATTTGTCACAAAGAAGAAAAGAGAGCATGAAGGAGGAGAACAAGGAAGGTGACACAAGTGTCAGCCAAGAGGGAGGAGCCGGACGCCGACCACGACTGATGACGACATTGAGCCTGCACCGATTCTGAGGGAAGGACGAGCGACTGCGGATTAGGTGGAAAATCACCAGTAAATTAACCCCGACTCTGCTGAGTAACAATCCACGACAGACTTAGGGACCGAAAGAACTCACAGGAGAGAACGGAGAGAAGGACGGGACATCTGCAGAGAAAATGTGGACCGATGCTCTAAGGAAGGAGAAAGATTCTGAAAGAAGCCGCCGAGAACGACGACTCAAGACTGATGAAGACGAGACGACAGCGGAGAAACCACGACTCCCAGATCAGAAGAAAATAATCAGGGAAATGAAAGCTGTTGTCAGACGGAGAAAATGGAGAGAAAACCAGAGCAAGTCTGGAGAAAATCATCTATTATAGGACGACGCCGGAGAGACGTCATCACATCCACCGGAGCCAACAAGGAGCCTCGCTGCTCACCTCGTGGTG
>JARQOD010000589.1:103371-138892 GCA_033576555.1 Oophaga sylvatica | reverse complement strand
AGGACCCCCCTGGCCGCTCGTTACTGTGGCCTCATTACTGGGGTCTGGATTTAAGACGGACCCCTGTGTTACATCCTCGGTGAGGCTGCTATTAATATAATCCCTGTTCTGGGGTAAGGAGGCCCCTGGATTAGGTGCATGGAGTGGCTGCTGGCCGGGGAGCGAGCTGGCAGAGAATAGGTGCGATGAGAAGTCAAAACCAGGAGGTCAAAGTCTGGGAAAGAATGGAAGACAAAGCGAGAAACGAGCAACTGAAAGATGCGGAATGACAAAGCAGCAGCCCAGGGTCAGTGACAACTTATAACTGCACTGAAAAGTAACTGCAGGGGGTTAAGCAGGATTTGCCCCCACACAAGGCTGACCGCAGAGAGCGGACCACTACTGATAACCAGTACTCTGCAGTAAGACATAGATTCCCTGCTGGGTGGCACCATAAGTCCCAGCAACACTAATGTTAAATAGGAACGTGTCACTGCCTGCACCAGTGCAAGAGCGCGCCACCTACAGGCAGAGTCACAGGAGATTGGAAAAATGGTGGTTAGTTTATAAATGTTTTTTCTTTGCTATGAAGTTTATGTTGTTTTTTCCTTTCAGGTTCTTATAATAAAGGATCCTCTGCTGATAACGTCTCTGCGGGAATCTTCCTGATTAATGTGTCAGGGATGAATAAGGACAGAGGCAAGATGGCGGAGAGGATAATAAACCTCACCCTGGAGATAATCTTCCATCTTACCGGAGAGGTGAGAGGCTCTGATGTCATCACATGACCTCATTATCTATGGGAATAACAGGGGATATGACCGGAGAGGTGAGAGGCTCTGATGTCATCACATGACCTCATTATCTATGGGAATAACAGGGGATATGACCGGAGAGGGGAGAGGCTCTGATGTCATCACATGACCTCATTATCTATGGGAATAACGGGATATGACCGGAGAGGTGAGAGGCTCTGATGTCATCACATGACTCATTATCTATGGGAATAACGGGATATGACCGGAGAGGTGAGAGGCTCTGATGTCATCACATGACCTCATTATCTATGGGAATAACAGGGATATGACCGGAGAGGGAGAGGCTCTGATGTCATCACATGACCTCATTATCTATGGGAATAACGGGATATGACCGGAGAGGTGAGAGGCTCTGATGTCATCACATGACCTCATTATCTATGGGAATAACGGGATATGACCGGAGAGGAGAGAGGCTCTGATGTCATCACATGACCTCATTATCTATGGGAATAACGGGATATGACCGGAGAGGTGAGAGGCTCTGATGTCATCACATGACCTCATTATCTATGGGAATAACAGGGATATACCGGAGAGGTGAGAGGCTCTGATGTCATCACATGACCTCATTATCTATGGGAATAACGGGATATGACCGGAGAGGGAGAGAGGCTCTGATGTCATCACATGACCTCATTATCTATGGGAATAACGGGATATGACCGGAGAGGAGAGAGGCTCTGATGTCATCACATGACCTCATTATCTATGGGAATAACAGGGATATGACCGGAGAGGTGAGAGGCTCTGATGTCATCACATGACCTCATTATCTATGGGAATAACGGGGATATGATCGGAGAGGTGAGAGGCTCTGATGTCATCACATGACCTCATTATGTATGGGAATAACGGGATATGACCGGAGAGGTGAGAGGCTCTGATGTCATCACATGACCTCATTATCTATGGGAATAACGGGATATGACCGGAGAGTGAGAGGCTCTGATGTCATCACATGACCTCATTATCTATGGGAATAACGGATATGACCGGAGAGGGAGAGGCTCTGATGTCATCACATGACCTCATTATCTGTGGGAATAACAGGGGATATGACCGGAGAGGTGAGAGGCTCTGATGTCATCACATGACCTCATTATCTATGGAATAACGGGATATGACCGGAGAGGTGAGAGGCTCTGATGTCATCACATGACCGCATTATCTATGGGAATAACGGGATATGACCGGAGGATGAGAGGCTCTGATGTCATCACATGACCTCATTATCTATAGGAATAACGAGGATATGACCGGAGAGGTGAGAGGTCTGATGTCATCACATGACTCATTATCTATGGGAATAACAGGATATGACCGGAGAGGTGAGAGGTTCTGATGTCATCACATGACCTCATTATCTATGGGAATAACGGAGATATGACCGGAGAGGTGAGAGGTCTAATGTCATCACATGACCTCATTATCTATGGGAATAACGGGATATGACCGGAGAAGTGAGAGGTTGATGTCATCACATGACCTCATTATCTATGGGAATAACAGGGATATGACCGGAGAGTGAGAGGTCTCTGATGTCATCACATGACCTCATTATCTATGGGAATAACGGGATATGACCGGAGAGGTGAGAGGCTCTGATGTCATCACATGACCTCATTATCTATGGGAATAACAGGGGATTTGACCGGAGAGGTGAGAGGCTCTGATGTCATCACATGACCTCATTATCTATGGGAATAACGGATATGACCGGAGAGGTGAGAGCTCTGATGTCATCACATGACCTCATTATCTATGGGAATAACAGGGATATGACCGGAGAGGAGAGAGGCTCTGATGTCATCACATGACCTCATTATCTATGGGAATAACAGGGGATATGACCGGAGAGGTGAGAGGTTCTGATGTCATCACATGACCTCATTATCTATGGGAATAACAGGGATATGACCGGAGAGAGTGAGAGGCTCTGATGTCATCACATGACCTCATTATCTGTGGGAATAACAGGGGATATGACCGGAGAGGTGAGAGGCTCTGATGTCATCACATGACCTCATTATCTATGGAATACAGGGGATATGACCGGAGAGGTGAGAGGCTCTGATGTCATCACATGACCTCATTATCTATTGGGAATAACGGGATATGACCGGAGAGGTGAGAGGCTCTGATGTCATCACATGACCTCATTATCTATGGGAATAACGGGATATGACCGAGAGGTGAGAGGTCTGATGTCATCACATGACCTCATTATCTATGGGAATAACAGGGGATATGACCGGAGAGTGAGAGGCTCTGATGTCATCACATGACCTCATATCTATGGAATAACAGGGATATGACCGGAGAGGTGAGAGGCTCTGATGTCATCACATGACCTCATTATCTATGGGAATAACGGGGATATGACCGGAGAGGTGAGAGGCTCTGATGTCATCACATGACCCATTATCTATGGGAATAACAGGGATATGACCGGAGAGGTGAGAGGCTCTGATGTCATCACATGACCTCATTATCTATGGGAATAACGGGGATATGACCGGAGAGGTGAGAGGCTCTGATGTCATCACATGACCTCATTATCTATGGAATAACGGGGATATGACCGGAGAGGTGAGAGGTCTGATGTCATCACATGACCTCATTATCTATGGGAATAACAGGGATATGACGGAGAGGTGAGAGGCTCTGATGTCATCACATGACCTCATTATCTATGGGAATAACAGGGGATATGACCGGAGAGGTGAGAGGCTCTGATGTCATCACATGACCTCATTATCTATGGGAATAACAGGGATATGACCGGAGAGGTGAGAGGCTCTGATGTCATCACATGACCTCATTATCTATGGGAATAACGGGATATGACGGAGAGGTGAGAGGCTCTGATGTCATCACATGACCTCATTATCTATGGGAATAACAGGGGATATGACCGGAGAGGTGAGAGGCTCTGATGTCATCACATGACCTCATTATCTATGGGAATAACGGGATATGACCGGAGAGGTGAGAGGCTCTGATGTCATCACATGACCTCATTATCTATGGGAATAACAGGGATATGACCGGAGAGGTGAGAGGCTCTGATGTCATCACATGACCTCATTATCTATGGGAATAACGGGATATGACCGGAGAGGTGAGAGGCTCTGATGTCATCACATGACCTCATTATCTATGGGAATAACGGGATATGACCGGAGAGGTGAGAGGCTCTGATGTCATCACATGACCTCATTATCTATGGGAATAACGGGATATGACGGAGAGTGAGAGGCTCTGATGTCATCACATGACCTCATTATCTATGGGAATAACGGGATATGACCGGAGAGGTGAGAGGCTCTGATGTCATCACATGACCTCATTATCTATGGGAATAACGGGATATGACCGGAGAGGTGAGAGGCTCTGATGCATCACATGACCTCATTATTATGGGAATAACGGGATATGACGGAGAGTGAGAGGCTCTGATGTCATCACATGACCTCATTATCTATGGGAATAACGGGATATGACCGGAGAGGTGAGAGCTCTGATGTCATCACATGACCTCATTATCTATGGAATAACAGGGATATGACCGGAGAGGTGAGAGGCTCTGATGCATCACATGACCTCATTATCTATGGGAATAACGGGAATGACCGGAGAGGGAGAGGCTCTGATGTCATCACATGACCTCATTACTATGGGAATAACGGATATGACGGAGAGGTGAGAGGCTCTGATGTCATCACATGACCTCATTATCTATGGGAATAAGGGATATGACCGGAGAGGTGAGAGGCTCTGATGTCATCACATGACCTCATTATTATGGGAATAACGGGATATGACGGAAGGTGAGAGGCTCTGATGTCATCACATGACCTCATTATCTATGGGAATAACAGGGATATGACCGGAGAGGTGAGAGGCTCTGATGTCATCACATGACCTCATTATCTAGGAATAACGGGATATGACGGAGAGGTGAGAGGCTCTGATGTCATCACATGACCTCATTATCTATGGGAATAACGGATATGACCGGAGAGGGAGAGGCTCTGATGTCATCACATGACCTCATTATCTATGGGAATAACGGGATATGATCGGAGAGGAGAGGCTCTGATGTCATCACATGACCTCATTATCTATGGGAATAACGGGATATGACCGGAGAGGTGAGAGGCTCTGATGACATCACATGACCTCATTATCTATGGGAATAACGGATATGACCGGAGAGGTGAGAGGCTCTGATGTCATCACATGACCTCATTATCTATGGGAATAACGGAGATATGACCGGAGAGGTGAGAGGCTCTGATGTCATCACATGACCTCATTATTTGGAATAACGGGATATGACCGGGAGGGAGAGGCTCTGATGTCATCACATGACCTCATTATCTATGGGAATAACAGGATATGACCGGAGAGGTGAGAGCTCTGATGTCATCACATGACCTCATTATCTATGGGAATAACGGGATATGACCGGAGAGGTGAGAGGCTCTGATGTCATCACATGACCTCATTATCTATGGGAATAACAGGGATATGACCGGAGAGGTGAGAGGCTCTGATGTCATCACATGACCTCATTATCTATGGGAATAACGGGATATGACCGGAGAGGTGAGAGGCTCTGATGTCATCACATGACCTCATTATCTATGGGAATAACGGGATATGACCGGAGAGGGAGAGGCTCTGATGTCATCACATGACCTCATTATGTGGGAATAACGGGATATGACCGGAGAGGAGAGGCTCTGATGTCATCACATGACCTCATTATCTATGGGAATAACAGGGATATGACGGAGAGGGAGAGGCTCTGATGTCATCACATGACCTCATTATCTATGGGAATAACGGGATATGACGGAGAGGAGAGGCTCTGATGTCATCACATGACCTCATTATTATGGAATACGGGATATGACCGGAGAGGTGAGAGGCTCTGATGTCATCACATGACCTCATTATTATGGGAATAACGGGATATGACCGGAGAGGTGAGAGGCTCTGATGTCATCACATGACCTCATTATCTATGGGAATAACGGGATATGACCGGAGAGGAGAGAGGCTCTGATGTCATCACATGACCTCATTATCTTGGGAATAACAGGGGATATGACCGGAGAGTGAGAGGTCTGATGTCATCACATGACCTCATTATCTATGGGAATAACAGGGATATGACGGAGAGGTGAGAGGTCTGATGTCATCACATGACCTCATTATCTATGGGAATAACGGGATATGACCGGAGAGGTGAGAGGCTCTGATGTCATCACATGACCTCATTATCTATGGGAATACCGGGATATGACCGGAGAGGTGAGAGGTCTGATGTCATCACATGACCTCATTATTATGGGAATAACAGGATATGACGGAGAGGTGAGAGCTCTGATGTCATCACATGACCTCATTATCTATGGGAATAACAGGATATGACCGGAGAGGAGAGAGGCTCTAATGTCATCACATGACCTCATTTTCTATGGGAATAACAGGGGATATGACCGGAGAAGTGAGAGGTTCTGATGTCATCACATGACCTCATTATCTATGGGAATAACAGGGGATATGACCGGAGAAGTGAGAGGTTCTGATGTCATCACATGACCTCATTATCTGTGGGAATAACAGGGGATATGACCGGAGAGGTGAGAGGCTCTGATGTCATCACATGACCTCATTATCTATGGGAGTAACAGGGGATTTGACCGGAGAGTGAGAGGCTCAGATGTCATCACATGACCTCATTATCTATTGGAATAACGGGATACGACCGGAGAGGTGAGAGGCTCTGATGTCATCACATGACCTCATTATCTATGGGAATAACGGGATATGACCGGAGAGGTGAGAGTCTCTGATGTCATCACATGACCTCATTATCTATGGGAGTAACAGGGGATTTGACCGGAGAGGTGAGAGGCTCTGATGTCATCACATGACCTCATTATCTATGGGAATAACAAGGGATATGACCGGAGAGGTGATGGACTCTGGAGATGTCTGTAGTAATATTATTAATGTCTCCACACTCAGGATTACACAGTAGTGAAGACCTCTAGTGATCGCTGTCAGGCCCCTGTGTCTGAAGGACCGGGAGGAACCCTGAGCCCAATCCCAGGGCCTCCAGCTCACCCCCGGATACATGAGGACATCAATGAGCAGAAGATCCTAGAACTCGCCAACAAGATGATTGAGCTGCTGACTGGAGAGGTGACGCTGCTGGGAATGCTGGGACATTATACAGGACAGCACTGGAGGATTCTGGGTGATGACTGTATCATTGTGTGTGTCAGGTTCCTATAAGGTGTCAGGACGTCACCGTCTATTTCTCCATGGAGGAGTGGGAGTATCTAGAAGGACACAAGGATCGGTACCAGGAGGTGATGATGGAGGAGCACCGGCCCCGCACATCACCAGGTAATAGACAGGACTAAATACACACGGCCTATAATTCTCTGTATGTAATAATGATGTCCGTCCTGTCTGTGTCTCCTCAGTTCTCTCCAGTAAGAGGACAACCCCAGAGAGATGTCCCGCTCCTCCTCCTCCACAGGACCATCAGGTAGATGGAGATCTCCCTATGATGTGTAGACGGCTGTGACGTCCTTGTGTTCAGTCTTGTTTTCTCCTCCAGTATTATATGTTTTATACTTGTGTAATGAGAGCGGTGTAGACGGCAGGATCACAGCTGACCACAGACATCACATGTCCGGATCTTCTCACCATTATTCCCGGGACTTCTCCGATCATCGGGGACTTTTACAATATTTGTTTTGCAGGTTTTTTATCCGGATAAAGATCTGAACAATATTAATGGTCCAGAGAGAAATGTGAGGGGCGATCAGCGGTGTAAAGAGGAGACCCCTAATGTGAGGGGAGATCAGCAGTGTAAAGAGGAGACCCCTAATGTAAGGGGAGATCAGCAGTGTAAAGAGGAGACCCCTAATGTGAGGAGCGATCAGCAGTGTGAAGAGGAGACCCCTAATGTAAGGGGCGATCAGCGGTGTAAAGAGGAGACCCCCTAATGTGAGGGGCGATCAGCAGTGTGAAGAGGAGACCCCTAATGTGAGGGGAGATCAGCAGTGTAAAGAGGAGACCCCTAATGTGAGGAGCGATCAGCAGTGTGAAGAGGAGACCCCTAATGTAAGGGGCGATTAGCGGTGTAAAGAGGAGACCCCTAATGTGAGGGGCGATCAGCAGTGTGAAGAGGAGACCCCTAATGTGAGGAGCGATCAGCGGTGTAAAGAGGAGACTCCTAATGTGAGGGGCGATCAGCGGTGTAAAGAGGAGACCCCTAATGTAAGGGGCGATCAGCGGTGTAAAGAGGAGACTCCTAATGTGAGGGGAGATCAGCAGTGTAAAGAGGAGACCCCTAATGTAAGGGGAGATCAGCAGTGTAAAGAGGAGACCCCTAATGTGAGGAGCGATCAGCAGTGTGAAGAGGAGACCCCTAATGTAAGGGGCGATCAGCGGTGTAAAGAGGAGACCCCTAATGTGAGGGGCGATCAGCAGTGTGAAGAGGAGACCCCTAATGTGAGGGGAGATCAGCAGTGTAAAGAGGAGACCCCTAATGTGAGGAGCGATCAGCAGTGTGAAGAGGAGACCCCTAATGTAAGGGGCGATCAGCGGTGTAAAGAGGAGACCCTAATGTGAGGGGCGATCAGCAGTGTGAAGAGGAGACCCCTAATGTGAGGAGCGATCAGCGGTGTAAAGAGGAGACTCCTAATGTGAGGGGCGATCAGCGGTGTAAAGAGGAGACCCCTAATGTAAGGGGCGATCAGCGGTGTAAAGAGGAGACTCCTAATGTGAGGAGCGATCAGCGGTATAAAGAAGAGGAGACCCCTAATGTGAGGGGCGATCAGCGGTATAAAGAAGAGAAGACCCCTAATGTGAGGGGTGATCAGCGGTGTAAAGAGAAGACCCCTAATGTGAGGGGCGATCAGCGGTATAAAGAAGAGGAGACCCCAAGTGTGAGGAGCGATCAGCGGTGTAAAGAGGAGACCCCTAATGTGAGGGGCGATCAGCAGTGTAAAGAGGAGACCCTAATGTGAGGGGCGATCAGCGGTGTAAAGAGGAGAGCCCTAATGTTAGGGGCGATCAGCGGTGTAAAGAGGAGACCCTTAATGTGAGGGGCGATCATGCTGTAAAGAGGAGACCCCTAATGTGAGGGGCGGTCAGCAGTGTAAAGAGGAGACCCCTAATGTGAGGGGCGGTCAGCAGTGTAAAGAGGAGACCCCTAATGTGAGGGGCGGTCAGCGGTGTAAAGAGGAGACCCTAATGTGAGGGGCGATCAGCGGTGTAAAGAGGAGACCCCTAATGTGAGGGGCGATCAGCGGTGTAAAGAGGAGACCTCTAATGTTAGGGGCGATCAGCGGTGTAAAGAGGAGACCCCTTATGTGAGGGGCGAACAGCGGTGTGAAGAGGAGACCCCTAATGTGAGGGGCTATCAGCGGTGTGAAGAGGAGACCCCTAATGTGAGGGGCGATCAGTGGTGTAAAGAGGAGACCCCTAATGTGAGGGGCGATCAGCGGTGTAAAGAGGAGACCCCTAATGTGAGGGGCAATCAGCGGTGTAAGGAGGAGACCCCTAATGTGAGGGGCGATCAGCGGTGTAAAGAGGAGACCCCTAATGTGAGGGGCTATCAGCGGTGTAAAGAGGAGACCCCTAATGTGAGGGGCAATCAGCGGTGTAAAGAGGAGACCCCTAATGTGAGGGGCGATCAGCGGTGTAAAGAGGAGACCCCTAATGTGAGGGGCGATCAGCGTGTAAAGAGGAGACCCCTGATGTGAGGGGCTATCAGCGGTGTGAAGAGGAGACCCCTACAGATCACTGCCCAGGTGAGGTTCTTTAGATGAATATTCACTTTCAGCACAATATGAATTGATAATGATGTGATCATATTATATGTGAGGTCACAGGTCGTCATTTATAATATGGATGATTATCTACAGCTGGAGATGATTTATACTTATGTGAGCGGACGATTTCTTCATCGTCTGATGTCAGTTCTGATGAAAGAAAAGTATTTGTCCAATTTCGTCCTCAGAAACTATCAGCTCCTAATAATCTGATGTCTGTGTGTGGTAACAGAATCCAGAACATGGAGACGTCCCCCCCAAATAACTGTGACTGACAGCCGGGCTCCTCCAAACAATGACCCCAGTATAATGTAACCCACATAATAAAGTTACATTGTTTCAACCCCTTCACGACCTTACGACGTATACGTTCGTGCACGTTAGCTGGTACTTACTGACCTTGGACGTATGGATACGTCATGGTGATTTTGCACTCACAGGAGCTGTGTCACGGGGTTACCGTCGGACTGGAGCCAGTAGACCGCAGCGTCTGGTTGCTCCTACTCCTGCACTGAGAACAAGCACTTCTCCTTCATTTTAACACTAGAACTACTGATGGAGTCATTTTGACTCCTTTCGTTTTTTATTTCTCTTCTGTGACTACATTTTTCAGAATTCCGGCTTGAAACTCGGTGACTTTTCCTCAAATATGATGTGAAAAAAGATTTTGTGAGAATAAATAATTTTGGTGAAAAATTTGCGCGTTTTTTTCAAAATTTACCAAGAACTACTGAAGGGAGTCATTTTGACTCCCTACTAGTGTTGAGCGATACGATACTGCAAATATCGGGTATCGGCCGATATTAGCTCTATCGGAATTCCGATTCCGAGTTCCGATATTTTCGTCATATCGGATACCGGAATCGGGATTGTCACTGTCACTGTCAGTGTCCGTCGGTCGGGTCTGTCAGGAGTCAGCGGCACTTACCTGGCAGAAGATCTCCGGCGGTCACGTCCTGCACTGCTTCATGGCCGCCATCTTCTTTCCCCGGCGGTCACATGCAGTTTCTCGCGATAACTGCAGTGACTGCTGGGTAATCCCGGCCGTAAAGCAGTCAGTCCGATGACGTCACCGCCGGGGAAGCAGGTAATCAGCTGTGCTGCGCCGGGATGTCAGGCTCTGCCTGTCATTGCGATGTAGCAGAGCTGGATCGTCGTGGGACTGTCGTTAGTTACTATGGACTGCGTCGGACAGGTGGTATACTGTTGGTTTGTTTTTTTTCTTTTTTTACAGGAGATCGATGGCGTCGCAGGAATGAGAGTACAATAAAAAAAATGAAAACTGTGTTGTCTCTTTTATTTCATTAAAAGACTTTTTTCTTGCTGTCTTTTTTTTATACATTTAATAACTTTGGGATTAAATAAATGGATCGGTGTCTTATTGACGCCTCTTCATTATTAACCGGGCTTATTGTCACCGTGCAATCAACGGTGACATTAACCCCTTATTACCCCGCTTGCCACCGCTACAGGGCAAGTGGGAAGAGCCGGGTAAAGTGCCACAATTGGCACATCTTTTGATGCACCAAATGTGGGGCTGCTGTAGCCTGGTATTATCAGGCTGTTGAGGGCCAAAATCCATGGGCCTTGACAGTCTTTTAATACCAGGCCGCAGCAGTCTGCATTTTACTTGGCTGGTTAACAAAAATAGGGGGGATCCCCACGCCGTTTTTTTTTCGAGGGGATCCCCTATTTTTGTTAACCAGCCAAGCTAAGCAGACTGCTGTGGCCTGGTATTATCAGGCTTGCAAGGTCCATGGATATTGGATCCTTACCAGCCTGAAAAACCAGGCCTCAGCGGTCTGCTTCATCTGGCTGGTTAACAAAAATAGGGGGGACCCCACGCCAATTTTTTTCGAGGGGATCCCCTATTTTTGTTAATCAGCCAAGATATGCAGACTGCTGTGGCCTGGTATTATCAGGCTGGCAAGGTCCATGGATCTTGGCTCCTTAACAGCCTGAAAATCCAGGCCTCAGCGGTCTGCTTCATCTGGCTGGTTAACAAAAATAGGGGGGACCCCACGCCAATTTTTTTTCGAGGGGATCCCCTATTTTTGTTAATCAGCCAAGATATGCAGACTGCTGTGGCCTGGTATTATCAGGCTGGCAAGGTCCATGGATCTTGGCTCCTTAACAGCCTGAAAATCCAGGCCTCAGCGGTCTGCTTCATCTGGCTGGTTAAAAAAAATAGGGGGGACCCCACGCCAATTTTTTTCGAGGGGATCCCCTATTTTTGTTAATCAGCCAAGATATGCAGACTGCTGTGGCCTGGTATTATCAGGCTGGCAAGGTCCATGGATCTTGGCTCCTTAACAGCCTGAAAATCCAGGCCTCAGCGGTCTGCTTCATCTGGCTGGTTAACAAAAATAGGGGGGACCCCACGCCAATTTTTTTCGAGGGGATCCCCTATTTTTGTTAATCAGCCAAGATATGCAGACTGCTGTGGCCTGGTATTATCAGGCTGGCAAGGTCCATGGATCTTGGCTCCTTAACAGCCTGAAAATCCAGGCCTCAGCGGTCTGCTTCATCTGGCTGGTTAACAAAAATAGGGGGGACCCCACGCCATTTTTTTTTCGAAGGGAACCCCTATTTTTGTTAATCAGTTCCCTCTGACGTCACTGATTGTGTCCCTGGCTGACCTGAAGTGAAAGTGGAAAGCAATCAATTAAGCTTTCCACTTAAGGGCCCGTCTCACATAGCGATATCGCTACCGAGATCGCTGCTGAGTCACTAGTTTTGTGACGCAGCAGCGAGCTCACCAGCGATATCGCTGTGTGTGACATTCAGCGACGATCAGCCCCCCTGCCGGGTATCGCTGATCGTCGCTGAAATGTCAGGACCTTTGATCGCTGGTTTCCCGCTGACAGGCACACATCGCTGCGTGTGACAGGCGGGAGACCAGCGATCCGCTGGTAACCAAGGTACACAGCGGGTTTCCAGGCGCGGGGCTGTGCCTAGAAACCCGCTGTGTACCTTGGATACCAGCGCCCTGATGCAGGGAGCTGGTATCCAAGGTACATAGCGGGTTTCCAAGCGCTGCGCGGTGCCTGGAAACCCGCTGTGTACCTTGGTTACCAGCGGATCGCTGGTCTCCCGCCTATCACACGCAGCGATGCGTGCCTGTCAGAGGGAAACCAGCGATCAAAAAAAGGTCCTGACATTTCTGCGACGATCAGCGATACCCGGCAGGGGGGCTGATCGTCGCTGAATGTCTCACACAGCGATATCGCTGGTGAGCTCGCTGCTGCGTCACAAAACTAGTGACTCAGCAGCGATCTCGGTAGCGATATCGCTATGTGAGACGGGCCCTTAAGCGATGTTACCCGCAGTGTCGCTGTCCAGATCGCTGCCTGAGCTGACTGTTTGACAGCTCAGCAGCGATCATGTAGCGATACACCAGCGATCCTGACAAGTGCATATCGTTGTCGGGATCGCTGGTGTATCGTTATGTGACACCCAGCCTTTACTCTCCTGTCAGGCAGGAGAGGAACTCATTCATTTGGGGTTTACTGTGAGGCTGCAGCATTAGCTGCGGTCCCTGCAGTAAACATTAACCCTTTCTGAAGGATTACACCGTGGGACCTGACTGTGCATGGGATAGGTAAGAATAATTTTGCTTTTTTATTTTATTTTATTACAGGAAATGGTTTTTGCAGTAAAATAAAAGATGGTCAAAAACATGTGTCTTTATTTCATTAAAATGATTTTTAATTAAAGTGTGTGTGTTTTATTTTTATTTCATGCAATAGGATTAATAATTGATAGTTGTCTAATTGACAGCTCTCAATTATTAACCTGGCTTAAGGTCACCTTTCAATAGCAAGGTGGCTTTAACCCCATATTAACCCATTCGCCACCGCTACAGGGCAATGGGAATAGACGGGCAAAGTGCCAGAAAGGGCGAATCTAATTATAGATTTGTCTTTCCTGGGGTGTCTGGGGGCAGATGTTAGTAGCCGGGGGGGGGCAAAAATAATGGTCCCTCTCTGGGCTATTATTATCTGCCCCCACTCACTGGCTTTGTCTGTCTGGTTGCGAAAATAGGGCGGGAGCCCACGCATTTTTTTTCAGCAATTTTACACCTCATATATATATATACATGTCATTGAATTTGTGACACATATATATATATATTTATATTTGTAGTTCATACACTTCTACATAGTATAATAGCCGCTAATTCAATTGCCGGCTTTTGTGAAAATGCAGAACCGACATGAAATGACACTTGGTGTACATAGGGTTAACCATGTCTTTTCATGTCCTTTGCTATCTAATTTGCACAAACAATTAAATCAGACTATGTGTGCAAAATTTCACACCTGTAGGGGTTAATTAAAGGTGTAAATTCGTAGCAAAAAAGTCCGTTTTTTTTACAACGAATTTACACCTTTAATTAACCCCTACAGGTGTGAAATTTTGCACACATAGTCTGATTTAATTGTTTGTGCAAATTAGATAGCAAAGGACATGAAAAGACATGGTTAACCCTATGTACACCAAGTGTCATTTCATGTCGGGTGACCCGACATGAAATGACACTTGGTGTACATAGGGTTAACCATGTCTTTTCATGTCCTTTGCTATCTAAGGCCGGAGTCACACTGGCGACAAAATCGGACGACTGCAATGCGATGAAATATCGCATTGCAGTCGGACCTATGTTAATCTATGGAGCAGCTCCCAGTATCAGATTTTTTGTGGTCCGTTTTAAACGTCCGTGTACAATCGCAGCATGCTGCGATTGTCACCGATTGTCGGTCGACAATCGCCAATGCAAGTCTATGGAGGCGATGAAAAATCTGATTACAAACGGACCACACTGTGTGACTTGCGATGAAATCGCATCGGTGTCCTTTAGAAAAGCCGGCAATTCATCCCGCCTATACTGTAAAATCACACTGACAGCTTTAATAAAGACTAGAAAGAATAGGTATACACACATAGAACACATATATATATATATATACATGTCATTGTGACATGTATATATACATATATTTATAGTTCCTAGACTTCTACATACTGTAATAGCCGCTAATTCAATTGCCGGGTTTTGTGAAATCACAGAAGCCGACATGAAATGATACATTGTTTCCACACATTTAACCATGTAATTTCATGTATTTTTATATATGTTTGAAACATACAATTACATGAGTGTATTTGTGCAAAATTTCAGACATGTAGGGGTTAATTAAAGGTGTAATTTCGTTGAAAAAAAATGCGTGGGCTCCCGCTGTATTTTCTCCACCAGACAGACAAAGCAAAGCGAGTGGGGGCAGATAATAATAGCCCAGGGAAGGTGCATTTTTTTGTGCCCCCCCTGGCTACTAACATCTGCCCCCAGACACCCCAGAAAGGGCAAATCTATAATTAGATTCGCCCTTTCTGGCACTTTGCCCGTCTATTCCCATTGCCCTGTAGCGGTGGCGAATGGGTTAATCTCACCTTACTGTCACCTTGCAATTGAAAGGTCACCTTAAGGCAGGTTAATGATTGATAGCTGTCAATTAGACAACTATCAATTATTAATCCTATTGAAGTAAATAAAAAAACACACACACTTTAAGAATAAATAATTTTAATGAAATAAAAACACATTTTTTGACCATATTTTATTTTACACTAAATCCGTGCGAAGCCATTGATCTCCTAAAATAAAGAAAAAGAAATAAAACAACATTATTCTTACCTATTCCGCCGATCTGTCACGTCCCACGCTGTAATCCTTCACAAAGGGTTAACTAGCTTTGAGCCAAGCAGTGCAAGTAATCCTGCATGCTCAGCTCAAAGCTCATGAATGAATAAGTTCCTCTCCTGGCGACAGGAGAGGATGTGTTTCATGAATGAAGCTTAATTGATTGTGTCCACTTTCCCTTTAGGTCAGGTCACTACAGTTAAATTGGCAAGAAATCAATTAAGCTCCATTCATGAATCTATTCCTCTACTTTCGCTGGGAGAGGAAGTTATTCATTCAGGGGAATACAGGTCTGAGACAGCATTATTAGCTCTCTGCGACCTGTAACCTGTTAACCCTTTCTGATGGATTACACCGTGGGACCTGACTGTACATCGGATTGGTAAGTATAATTTTGCTTTTTTATTTTATTTTTATTACAGGAAATGGTTTTAGCAGGAAAATAAAATATGGTCAAAAACTGTGTGATTATTTAATTAAACTTATTTTTTATTAAAGTGTGTGTGTTTGATTTTTCTTTCATACAATAGGATTAATAATTGATAGTTGCCTAATTGACAGCTATCAATTATTAACCTGGCTTAAAGTGACCTTTCAATTGCAAGGTCATTTTAACCCCTTATTAACCCATTCGCCACCGCTACAGGGCAATGGGAATAGACGGGCAAAGTGCCAGAAAGGGCGAATCTAATTATAGATTTGCCCTTTCTGGGGTGTCTGGGGGCAGATGTTAGTAGCCAGGGGGGGCACAAAAAAAATGTACCCTCCCTAGGCTATTATTATCTGCCCCCACTCGCTTGCTTTGTCTGTCTGGTGGAGAAAATACAGCGGGAGCCCACGCATTTTTTTTTAACGAATTTACACCTTTAATTAACCCCTACATGTCTGAAATTTAGCACACATATACTCATGTAATTGTATGTTTCAAACATATATAAAAATACATGAAATTACATGGTTAAATGTGTGGAAACAATGTATCATTTCATGTCGGCTTCTGTGATTTCACTGAAGCCGGCAATTGAATTAGCGGCTATAACAGTATGTAGAAGTGTAAGAACTATAAATATATGTATATATATATATGTCACAATGACATATATATATATATATTATATATATATATATATATATATATATATGTGCTCTATGTGTATATATCTATTCTTTTTTTTGTGATTGAAATACTATTCTTTTGGATCCATTATATGTCAGTTTTGCAAGCCTGCGAGAAAATCTCGCAAGTCGGATGAAAATCGGATGTTACAAGGTACACACACATGCGATTAAATCGCATCTTTGAAGGAAAATCGGATGCCAGAAGGATGTGTGATGTTTTTATTTTGATCCGATTGTCGACCGTCTAAAACGGACCGATTTTTTGTGGTTGTGTGTGACTCCAGCCTAATTTGCACAAACAATTAAATCAGACTATGTGTGCAAAATTTCACACCTGTAGGGGTTAATTAAAGGTGTAAATTCGTAGCAAAAAAGTCCGTTTTTTTTACAACGAATTTACACCTTTAATTAACCCCTACAGGTGTGAAATTTTGCACACATAGTCTGATTTAATTGTTTGTGCAAATCAGATAGCAAACGACATGAAAAGACATGGTTAACCCTATGTACACCAAGTGTCATTTCATGTCGGGTGCTTCTGTCTTTTCACTGAAGCCGGCTTTACCCGGCAATTGAATGAGAGGATATTTTACTATGTAGAAGTGTATAAACTATACATATATGTATATATATATGTCACAATGACATGTATATATATATATATATGTATTCTATGTGTGTATATTTAGTGTTTACAAGGAAAGAATGGGGTTTTTTTAGTTACGATATTTTGTTCCCATAGACTTACATGGGACTTCCGGTATCGGTATCGGGTATCGCCGATATTTTAGTGATATCGGCGATACCATTCCGATTCCGATACTTTAGGATATCGGAAAGTATCGCTCAACTCTACTCCCTACTATATTTTGAGGTCCTTTTGTCACTAAATGTTGCTATAAAGTTTTGTGCATAATTTTTTCACTCTGTCTTATTTACCCTGATGTTCATATAGATGTAGTTCAATTTACATGTCAACTTTTCACATTTTCCTTGTGTTTTACCTGCTTTTTTGATTCATATATATTGACACATATAAAGAACTGTACGCTTGCAGAAGCATGCAGGAACAATAATTTACAGTTTACTCTATCTGATGAGGAGCTAGATGCATTCATTGCGATATTCTATGCTCGTGGAATATCTGGCACGAACCGTCACTCGATTAGCAGTATTTGGTGCAATGTCTAGGGACCGCTTTGTTGAAATTATGAGGTTTCTCAGATTTGATGAGAAATCTACTCGATCGGAGAGACTGCAAACGGACAAGTTTGCTCTATTTTCTACTGTGTGGGACAGGTTTATTGAAAATTGTATTGCGTGTTACAAACCTGGCCCATACATAACGGTGGATGAGCAACTTTTCCCAAGCAAAACTAGGTGTCCATTCACGCAGTACATGCCTTCCAAACCAGATAAATATGGCCACAAATATTGGCTAGCTGTTGATAAGGAGAGCAAATATCTGGCAAATGGCTTCCCTTATCTAGGCAAAGATGACACACGCCGTGCTGAGGACCGTTTAGCTGACCATGTGGTAATGAAGTTATTGGACCCGTTTTTGAAAAAAGGTCGCAATGTTACAACCGATAATTATTTTACTTCAGTAAAATTAGCTAAACAGCTAAAAAGCAAAGGAACAACCATCGTGGGAACACTGAACAAGATAAGGCGAGAAGTGCCTAAAGAAATAAAATCCATGAAAGAGGAATTGTACAACACTAAAGTGTTTAGAAATGAAGACAATTTTACACTTACAGTATATCAAGGAAAGCCCAACAAAAATGTTGTCATTTTGAGTTCCGTCCATCCAGATGTTGTTGTTGCGTCTGATTCCGCTAAAAAAACTCCAGAAACGGTAAAGTTTTACAATGAAACAAAATATGGAGTAGATGTAGTGGATCAGATGGCACGAAAATATACCACACGCACATGCACAAGGAGATGGCCTGTTCATGCATTTGAAAATGCCTTAGACTTTGCGGGTATAAATGCATGGATAATATTCAATGAGATAACCCACCAAAAAATGTCACGCAAGGCATTTTTGCAAACGCTTGTGAGAGAGTTGAGTGGTCCTTATGTCACAGATAGGGAAAAGGGTTCCACGTCCCAAGTTTCTACATGCTCAGAAGTGATGGTTCAAACAAAATTTTGCCAGATCAAAGAAAAGTGCAAGAAAAATAGATCTGTCGGCAATTGTAAGACTTGTGGTAAGTCTTTGTGTGGGCAATGTACTGCCATAAATCAAAGGCAATGCCTAAAATGCGAAACACCAAATGTTTAGAAGGTGAATTCTGCGCCATATTTTCATTTTTATGCTCCTCCACCTACATTTTTCTGCTTTTTGTTCTTCAGTTGTTGTTTATATGTGTGCACTTGAATAAAAAAAAATGTTTGAAAAACGTCTATTATAATTATTGTTATTTTCTGTAGAAAAATAAGAAAAGCAGAAAAAAAACAATCAAAAGCATTACTGTTGGATCTCACAATAATAATACATTACAAAAAATATAATTATTAATAACCACAAATGAAACTCTAAAAATAAACGAAAACAAGCAAGGAGTCAAAATGACTCCTTTCAGTAGTTGTCCAGTCTAGTGCTGGTGGTCACGAGTCAGTACTGGTCATGGTATAGATGAGCGGGAGAGAAGTTGGTATGAGAAGGAGAGCTGGAGGAGTTTTAAGCGACTGTTGTTTGGTTTGTACACTTGGTAATTCCTTATCCTTTCGTGTTTTGCTTTCTCCCTTCCTGCACACAAGAGTAGCAACTGGTATCCATTGGGTCCACGTATGGCTTCCTCTGCATTCCATAGTTCCTGAATTAAATCCCATTCAATTAGTTGAAGCTGGAACATCTCTTGTAGTTTCCGTTTCTTGTTGAGGTCATATATCCACTCTGGTCTTCTTCCGAAGGCCGAGTTGGTGGGGTTGGACATAGTAGCGTCTGAAACCTGCTGTGCATGCCTTATCAATGGTCTGCTGGGTCTGTCTGTATGCCTCCCTGGTTGTGGAGCCCTGGACGGTGTGTGAGAACACCAGCCCCCTGCTGCTCCCCGGTTCCGCCGGGCTGAGTAGTATCCCACTGCTGCCACCAAATGTGGAGAAACGGGGGCCTCGGAGGGCGCCCAAGTCTGCTAGCTGAAACAGCATGGACCAGGGATTGTCCCGCCTAACACTCGCTCTCCTGTTAAACGTGGGCATAACGCTACACAGACAACACGGGGTTAGGGTAAAACAGTATGGCAATACTTTATTGAACCACAACACCCAATAGCAAACAGAACAATCCCAGCAATTACCCCCAAGATGGTGCACATTACAAGGTCTCACCCTTCTGTCTCGCCAAGATGATGGTATATGATATGTCAGAGTTCCCAGGGTCGATATTCCACCTGTGGTACTCACACACAGAGAGGAGCGGTACGACAAGCATAGAAAGATAACCGAGAGCAGTCCTGTGTTCTTTCAGCCAGGTCTGATGTACCCTCAACTGAGACCCTCAAGAGTGACCCCAGCCAGAAGGAAAGAAGTCTCTTTTTACCCGAGGCAGGTGATCTATTTTTAGATTTACCCAGTGTGCTTCAGTTCATCCTCACAGCCTTTCCTCATCCTCACAGCCTTTCCCTATCTACCTTTGAAGTCAACAAACTGGTTATAGAATACAATACACAATTAGCATATCAGGTCACAATACACACAGATAAAAACGCTATGTACAAGTCACTATTACAGACGTACACAGTATGTTAAATGGTATGCAAGTCTTGTCTTCTTGACCCACCAGACATAAACACTTAAATCCACAGGTCAATATACAGATAAAAAGGCAATTCTTGTGGGTTTACAAAAACATGGTTGTCTGGGAAATTAAGATACAATCTGGTTTCTTCACAAAAGGGTTCCCAAAACCTCCCTTCTCGTCCTTCAGGCAGTCCTTTCGGATGAAGAAATTCAGCTTAAAGAGACCAACCACAGAACACAGTAGATGGGAGGATCAACCAAGGAAAGGCAAGGGGTACCTATTCGGTAATCCTTCCCAGGGTGGTAGTAAGCCCTCCAGATGACTCCTTACCCTAGTTGGGAGGAACACTCTCCCTTTTCCTTCCAGCATGGGAGAAAATTTCCTCCAGCCCTTGGATTCTCAGCCTGTTAACATCAGGGTTAAAGCTAGAGTTCTGGAAATATCCACCAGACAAGGTCATCTTGACGGCCCCACGAGCATCCAGCTCGAAGCAAGTAGCACTGGAATCGGAGGTACTAATTCTCTTAGAGAAAAACATTCTGCAAGATGTTCCAGCAGGAGAAGGGAAAGGCTTCTATTCTCCCATGTTTCTAATAAAGAAGCCAGATGGCTCATACAGAAAAATTTTCAATCTGAAAGGCTTGAACAAGTTCTTGAAGATTCCCAAGTTCAAGATGGAGTCAATAAAGTCAGCGATACAACTGCTCTTTCCTGGTTGCTATATGGCAGTCCTGGACCTGAAGGACGTGTATTACTACGTGCCAATATACATAGCGTTCCAAAAGTTTCTCAGAGTAGCAGTACCAGTAGGGGGCACCACAAGGCACTTCCAGTACTGTGCCCTCACATTTGGCCTGGTGGTAGCTCCTCATGTGTTCACGAAACTAATAGCGTTATGGCCCACCTCAGAGAAAGAAACAGACTGATCATCCCATACCTGGACGACTTCCTGATAGTGGGTCATTCTTTCAGTCATTGCCAGAGTCAAGTGAGAGACATAGCCACCATCTTAGAAAGCTGAGGGTGTTGTTTAAACCTAGAAAAATCAAGATTAGACCCACAAAGGACGCAAATATTTCTGGGACTCTTATTCGACTCATGCCAGCTGGAGTATCGCCTACCTGATCAAAAGAAGGAAAAATTACTCAGTCTCCTCTTCAGGTCAATACAAGATCCGGTGATGTCCCTCAGGAACGCTATCTCCCTCCTGTGGTACCTGACCTCCTGTATCCCAGAAGTAAAATGTGCCCAAATCCACTCCAGAGAGTTGCAGTGGTATGCGTTGGAAAGCCAACGTTCCTTACGGGGTTATCTGGAGGTAATACATTCACTCCACTGGTGGTTGGAGATAGAGTCCCTTCTGGAGGGGGTCCCTTGGTTTCCTCAACATCACCAAGGTAGTCACCACAGATGCCAGTCCCAGGGGATGGGGAGCATATCTGGACAACTATTTGGTCCAGGGAACATGGTCGGCGGTAGAAAAGGAAGGCTCCTCAAACACGTGCAAGCTCTTGGCGGTAGTGTCACGGGTGTGTCACTGCGAAGATCGTCGCGATTGCACACCCTGACTTCTCACAGCTGAGGTTCTGGTGCTGGGTGTTTTTCGGCACTGAGGGAGTTAATTCTTCCTCTCTCTGTGCTGGACTAGACCAGCCTCGCTCAGCTGCAATTAATGTTGTGGTAATTGGTTTCCTTCATATACCTGCCTGTCTGCTGGGGAAGTGTCGGTGAAAGCATTCATGCAGACCAGCAGAGCGGATCGTATTGAGAAGTCTAAAGCTAAGAGTACCTGTTGTGGTTTTCTCCTCTCCTCGCTTTATTATTTATCTCCTTACCCGTTGGTGTTCCCTCTGTAGTGATAGTTTTGTATGCAAGGTGGTCTTTTATTTTACCCCTTGTACTGTCTCGTTCGTCTTATACTGTGTGTGAAGGCAGTTACCTTCCTGTTCCCTGTGGTGGTAATCAGGGTCCTTCTCAGGACTAGATTACAGTGGTTAGGTATTCACAGGAGATAGGGTTACGCTGGCGGCCTGGACCTCTGTACCATCAACAGTACCTCCAGGTAGAGGGATTTGTCAGGACCCCAGCTTAGGGTCAGCATAGACCCCGGTCCTCCTGTATACAGAGACAGCGTGACATTTTCACCGACCATACTAAAGATTCTCCCCAGCCACCATGGATCCAGTAGCCAGTCTAGCTCAGCAGTTGCAGAGTTTGTCCATGGAGCTGAGAGACGTTAAGTCCAAGGTTTTGTACCCCCCGGAGCAGGCCAGACCTGAACCTAAAGTAGATCTCCCGGACAGGTTCACTGGAGGGCGGGACAAATTTTTTGCTTTCCGGGAGGCATGTAAATTGTACTTTCGGCTGCGACCTCAGTCATCTGGGAGTGAAGATCAAAGGGTGGGAATTGTCATCTCACTCCTACAAGGGGACCCCCAATCCTGGGCGTTCTCTCTTCCCCCGGGCTCCCCTGCTCTCCAGTCAGTGGATAGATTTTTTGCAGCTCTGGGTCTTGTATATGATGACCCGGATCGGGTCTCCCTTGCTGAAACTAAGTTACGTAAGATACAGGGAGATCGTCCGGCAGAGGAATTCTGTTCGGAGTTCCGTAGGTAGGCCACGGACACCCAGTGGAATGACCCGGCTCTTAGGAGCCAGTTTTGTCAAGGTTTATCTGACAAATTAAAAGATGTGTTGGCGCAGTATGACCCTCCCATGACACTGGAAGCCGCTATGGCCCTTGCTATTCGTATTGACAGACGTCTTCGGGAGAGGTGCGGGGTAACTTCGCCCCCTGTGATGACTCCACCTTCCTCAAGGGTCCCTTATACGGAGGTTCCCCTGGTCAGTCCAGAGGAGCCTATGCAATTAGGAGGGACATCATTCCGGGGGAGGGGATCGGTGGGGCGGCACAAAACAAGAAGTTGTTTCTTCTGTGGAAAAAAGGGACATTTTATTGGGTGTCCATCCCGTCCTTTGCAGAGTGAGAAGTCGCCGGAAAACTATTGATCCCAGATTGTGTGGTGGACGGCAATCTGGGAGTATTTCGTCCCTAAGTTCTTCTCAGTTTCTCGTACCGGCGGAGGTGGTGGTGGGTGCGAAAACTGAGAGGATATCTGTTCTTCTGGATAGTGGGGCCGGGGCTAATCTGGTGGATGCTCGCTTTGCCCGGGTTCAAGGTATGCATTTGAGTGGGTTGGCTAAACCCGTCCCCATATTCTCGATCGACGCCAGACCTCTCGGCAGGGAAGTTTTGTGCAAGCAGTGCATAACATAGATCTTCAGGTGGGGGCGCTACATAAAGAACTGTTGTCTTGTTATGTGTTGGAGGGTCTTCCCACTCCTATAGTGCTGGGCCTGCCTTGGCTAACTAAGCATAACCCGGTTATTAATTGGCAATCCAGAGAGATAACCCAATGGAGTGATTTCTGTAATAAAAACTGCATGAATACGGTCATTGGTGCGGTCGCTCCTAGGGCCTTACCTCCATTTCTGGTGGACTTTGAGGATGTATTCTCGGAAAAAGGGTGTCAAGAACTACCTCCTCATCGCGAGTATGACTGTTCTGTTAACTTGCTCCCTGGGGCCAAGTTACCGAAATCTAGGTTGTATAACCTTTCTGGTCCTGAGAGACAGGCCATGAAGGATTATATTTCAGAGAGTCTGGCTAAGGGGCATATTAGACCTTCATCTTCCCCGGTGGCCGCGGGGTTCTTCTTTGTGAAGAAAAAAGATGGAGGCCTACGCCCTTGCCTGGATTTCCGTGAGCTTAATCTGAGTACGGTCCGAGATCCGTATCCGCTCCCACTTATTCCCGATCTCTTCAATCAGATCGTGGGTGCCAAATGGTTCTCTAAGTTGGATCTCAGGGGGGCGTACAATCTGATTAGGATGAAGGAGGGGGATGAGTGGAAGATGGCATTTAACACTCCGGAGGGGCATTATGAGAACCTTGTCATGCCATTTGGTCTGAGTATTGCCCCGGCGGTGTTTCAACACTTTGTAAATGACATCTTTCGCCACCTAATGGGACAGTTTGTGGTCATATATCTGGATGATATCTTAACTTACTCGCCATATCTTGTGTCTCATCAGGAGCATGTTAGGCAGGTGTTACATATCTTGCGGGATAATAAACTGTACGCCAAATGGGAGAAGTGTGTGTTCGCCGTACAGGAACTTCAGTTTTTAGGGTTCCTGGTGTCAGCATCCGGTTTTCGTATGGACCCTGGGAAAGTGCGGGCAGTTCTTGAGTGGGATCTGCCAGAGGATCTTAAGGCATTACAACGTTTCCTGGGGTTTGCTAACTACTACCGGAAGTTCATTCGTAATTTTTCGTCCATAGTTAAACCTCTCACAGACATGACTAAAAAAGGGACGGATTTTTCACAGTGGTCTGTGTTGTGAATGGACTTGAAATGAGTTCTGAGCAGAGGCTCCCTCTGGTGGTTACAAGCGGTACTGGACTGTCCAGTGAAGATTGTGAGGAGTGGGAATCAGGTGTTTCTGACTGGTCTTATATAAGGGAGTCACCTTCCCATCAGGGTTGCCGGTGATCAATTGTTCTGGTCTCACTCCATGATTCCTGTTTCCCTTGTAGCCTGCTGTGTCGTGTCTGCATCTCCTGCTAACAGATAAGACATTTTCTTCTTTTTGTTTTTGTGCTTTATTTTTGCATTTTGTCCTGCACTTCTGTGGGGGCCTTCAGGGTCCCCTCCGGGGGCTTTTGCCCTCTCAGTTGAGTTCAGCCACTGATGTTTGTACTTTTGCTTTTTCCAGTTTCTTCAGTGGCTGCTGTTTTGATTTTGTTACACCAGAGAACTAATTTAGGTGGTAGAGGTCGTGTGATCTCAGGTGTTTTTGAAATTAGTAGAGTTGGTGCTTTGCAGGGTTTTTTGGGATTGCAGTAAGTACCCTTCCTGTCCTTTTCTATTTAGTTAGTTTGGGCCCCAACGTTTGCTCATACTATTTTCTGTCTGTGTCAGTATTTCTTCTTGTCTAACAGCCATTACATGTTTGGGGGCTTTCTATGCTCTTTGGGGATCTGCTCCGGGGCAGATAGCTTTCCTATTTCTATCTTTAGGTGTAGTTAGTTTCTCAGGCTGTGACGAGGCGTCTAGGACCAACGTAGGAACGCTCCACGGCTGCCTCTAGTTGTGGTGGTTAGTCAGGGTACTGCAATCTCATAGATTCCAACTGCTCTGGTGTATTGCCTTTTTTACCTGCACTCCTCAGTTACCGAAACATAACAGGTCTGACAAGGCTTGTCAAGCGTTTTCCTCTTTGAAAAAATGTTTTGCTTCTGCACCCATACTTATTCAACCTGATGCGTCACAGCCGTTCATTGTTGAGGTGGACGCTTCCGAGGTAGGGGTGGGAGCAGTATTGTCACAAGGTTCGTCCCCTGGTAAATGGCATCCGTGCGCCTTCTTCTCTAAAAAATTGTCGTCCGCTGAGAGGAATTATGATGTCGGCAATAGGGAACTCTTGGCCATTAAGTTAGCTTTTGAGGAGTGGCGTCATTTTTTGGAGGGGGCAGTCCACCCGGTCACCGTCATTACCGATCACAAAAACCTGCTATATTTAGAGTCCGCTAAACGTCTGAATCCCAGACAAGCTAGGTGGTCGTTGTTTTTTACCAGGTTTAATTTTGTCGTCACAAATCGTCCTGGCTCAAAAAATGTTAAGGCGGATGCCTTATCTCGCTGTTTCACAGGGGCTGGGAATACGGAGGACCCGGTTCCGGTCCTTCAGGAGGGGGTGGTGGTGTCGGCAGTATGCTCTGAGCTTGAGGAGGAGGTATTGGAGGCTCAGGGGGACGCCCCTGTAGGACCTCCAGGGGGACTGTTCCAAATCAGTTGCGACAAAAGGTGATCAAGGCACACCATAATTCAGCTTTGGCAGGACACCCAGGGAGTAAAGCAACTGAGGATCTCCTCTCGCGTCGGTTTGGTGGCCTAACTTACATAAGGAGGTGGTAGCTTTTGTCGCGTCCTGCGAGGTTTGTGCGCGCTCTAAGACCCCACATACCCGTCCGTCGGGGACCCTCTTACCTTTGAAGATCCCGGAGCGTCCGTGGACTCATCTGTCTATGGACTTCATTACGGACCTCCCGCCATCTTCGGGTAAAACAGTCATACTCGTTGTAGTGGACAGGTTCAGCAAGATGGCACATTTTATCGCTCTTCCTGCTCTTCCTAATGCTAAAACTCTTGCGCAGGTGTTTATTGGGGAGATTGTAAGGCTTCACGGGGTACCCTCCGATGTGGTGTCGGATCGGGGGTCTCAGTTTGTGTCCAAATTCTGGAAAGCATTTTGTACACGGCGGGGGATGCAGTTGTCATTTTCATCGGCTTTTCACCCGCAGACCAATGGTCAGACAGAGCGTCTGAACCAGAGCTTGGAGACATATCTCCGGTTTTTGTGTCAGAGAACCAGGAGGACTGGGCTTCTTTCTTGCCTCTGGCGGAATTTGCTCTAAATAATAGGCGGAGCGAGTCCACTGGTAAGTCCCCGTTTTTTGGGGCATATGGTTTTCACCCCCAGTTTTGTATTTCAATAGGGGGGCTCTTCTGGGGTTCCTGAGGAGGAACGATTTTCGTCGTCACTTGCTTCAGTGTGGAGAGGAGTGCTGAATAATCTGAGTACTATGGGGAACCGATACAAACGTATGGCTGATACGAGGAGAGTGTCTGGTCCGGACCTACGTGTGAACGATCTGGTATGGTTGTCTACCAAAAATATAAAATGTATATAATCAAAAATTACAACTTTATTGCACATAATAGAAAAACATGTAAAAGATATTAAAAAGTGGGTAAGAAACCACAACACAATACAGCACAAAAAGGTGGAACACCTGGTGTAAGGCAGTAAATAAGAACACATATGTCATATAACCAACAAGGTAACAAGATAGCAAAACTATGTTAAAGCAGTAAAAAGGTGCACATATCGTAAATAACCCCTGATATAGTTAAGGGGGTTTCAAAGGAAAAGCCCCAGCTGGACAGAATATGTATCACTGTGGATATAACCAACCCTAACATGGGTGTAATCCATGTCCAATGCTAGAGAATACTAAGCCCCCAATGATGTGCACCGATCTAAGAGCAAAGATGTATATATGACATATTACATGTAAAAGCTAAGTTGCTAGAGACATGGAAATACCTTACAAACCAGGCGTCCACCACGTGTTGGACGCCTGGTTTGTAAGGTATTTCCATGTCTCTAGCAACTTAGCTTTTACATGTAATATGTCATATATACATCTTTGCTCTTAGATCGGTGCACATCATTGGGGGCTTAGTATTCTCTAGCATTGGACATGGATACACCCATGTTAGGGTTGGTTATATCCACAGTGATACATATTCTGTCCAGCTGGGGCTTTTCCTTTGAAACCCCCTTAACTATATCAGGGGTTATTTACGATATGTGCACCTTTTTACTGCTTTAACATAGTTTTGCTATCTTGTTACCTTGTTGGTTATATGACATATGTGTTCTTATTTACTGCCTTACACCAGGTGTTCCACATTTTTGTGCTGTATTGTGTTGTGGTTTCTTACCCACTTTTTAATATCTTTTACATGTTTTTCTATTATGTGCAATAAAGTTGTAATTTTTGATTATATACATTTTGTAGAGGTCAATTTTTCGGTGTCATATATATGCTTTAATTATCCTCTATATGGGTCTATTATATCGGTGGTGTACCAAAAATATAAAACTTAAGGTTCCCTCCTGGAAACTGGGTCCCAGGTTCATCGGGCCATACAAGATCAGTGCTATAATTAATGCGGTTGCATTCCGTCTTGACCTCCCTCCTACATTTAAAATTCATAATGTGTTCCACAGATCGTTGCTTAAGAGGTATGTGGCGCCGGTGATACCTTCACCTTTACCTCCTCCTCCTGTGGTGGTCAATGGTAACTTGGAGTTCCAGGTGTCGAGAGTCATCGATTCACGTCTGAATCGCCGGTCCCTTCAGTACCTTGTTCATTGGAGGGGGTATGGTCCTGAGGAGAGGACGTGGGTTTCTGCGTCGGATATTAACGCAGACCGATTGGTTCGGGCCTTCCACACTACTCACCCAGATAAACCCGGCCCTGAGGGTCCGGAGGCCCCTCGTAGAAGGGGGGGGTACTGTCACGGGTGTGTCACTGCGAAGATCGTCGCGATTGCACACCCTGACTTCTCACAGCTGAGGTTCTGGTGCTGGGTATTTTTCGGCACTGAGGGAGTTAATTCTTCCTCTCTCTGTGCTGGACTAGACCAGCCTCGCTCAGCTGCAATTAATGTTGTGGTAATTGGTTTCCTTCATATACCTGCCTGTCTGCTGGGGAAGTGTCGGTGAAAGCATTCATGCAGACCAGCAGAGCGGATCGTATTGAGAAGTCTAAAGCTAAGAGTACCTGTTGTGGTTTTCTCCTCTCCTCGCTTTATTATTTATCTCCTTACCCGTTGGTGTTCCCTCTGTAGTGATAGTTTTGTATGCAAGGTGGTCTTTTATTTTACCCCTTATACTGTCTCGTTCGTCTTATACTGTGTGTGAAGGCAGTTACCTTCCTGTTCCCTGTGGTGGTAATCAGGGTCCTTCTCAGGACTAGATTACAGTGGTTAGGGATTCACAGGAGATAGGGTTACGCTGGCGGCCTGGACCTCTGTACCATCAACAGTACCTCCAGGTAGAGGGATTTGTCAGGACCCCAGCTTAGAGTCAGCATAGACCCCGGTCCTCCTGTATACAGAGACAGCGTGACAGGTAGAGAATGCATTACCCCTTCCTACAAGGCCATAATGTAAAAATTATTTCTGACAACCAGGTCACGGTCGCATACCTGAATCATCCGGGGGTACACGGTTCTGTTCCCTAATGCAGATTACCAAGCGGATTTTCAGCCTCGCGGAGAGGAACATCCTTTCGTTATCCGCTCTTCACATCAGAGGAAAGGACAATATAACAGCAGTTTTTTTGAGCTACAAACCACTGCTACAGGGCGAATGGTCCTCCAAGACCTCAATATTCAGATGGTTAGTGTCCATGTGGGGGTGTCCGGAGATCGACCTTTTCGCTACTCGGCAGAACAGCAAAGTGGAGAGGTTCTGCTCCCTGGATCCAAATGAAAATCCTCAGGCGGTGGACACCTTTTGGATTAGATAGTACTTCACCCTGGCCTACGCCTTCCCTCCAATTTGTCTAATTGCAGCGGTTCTCAGGAAGATCAGGCATGACAGAAAAAGAGTAGTGCTCATAACCCCCTTTTGGCCCAAGAGGCCCTGGTTCTTTTGGCTGAGGAACATGTCAGTCACAGATCCATGGATCCTTCCAGAGATCCTGGACCTTCTAGCTCAGGGGTCCGTATTCCATTCTCAGGTGGGCTGCACTTAACAGCCTGGATCTAGAGAGGTCAGTGCTAGAGGGTAAGGGTTTTTTTTCCCAACTTGGTCTCTACTTTGCTTGCTAGTAGGAAGCTGGTCACTACAAAGATTTATGGTAGGACTTGGCAATAATTCTTGTCATCCACGAGGTGTACTCTGGAAGGAAATGTGCCCCTAAGGCCGGGATCACATATGCGAGGAATACGGCCAAGTCTTGCATGTTAATACCTGGCAATGCCGCCGGCACTTGGATCGGAGCGTGCGGCCGCATAGCAATGCATGGAGCCGCATGCTCCGCTGCTGAGTGCCAGCGGCAGTGCCGGATATTAACATGCAAGACTCGGCCATATTCCTCTCATGTGTGATCCTGGCCTTAGACATCCTGGAGTTCTTTCAGAGAGGGCAGGAACAAGGCTGCCTGATGATTAGCTCCTTGAAAGTCCAGGTTTCTTACTTAGGGGCTCTGTATAATTACAACCTTGCGGGTAATCAGTGAGTGGTCAGGTTTATTAAAGAATGTGCTAGACCCAGACCAGTCCCGGTAGCCAGGACCTCTCCATGGGACTTAAACTTGGTTTTGAATGACAGAACCCCCCTTTAAGCCTCTGACTTAAGGGTACATAAAGTTGATTACCATAAACACTATACTCTTAGTAACCCTAATATTATAACGAAGAGTAAGCGATATACAGGCTGTAGAGAAACGGGGTCAGTGGGTGCTCTTGTCTGCTGGTCTGGCTGCCTTTAGAAAGATTTCATGGACCAGGGCTCATACCACTGAACGCCCGCTCTATCTCACCGTGGGCAACATACTACACAGACAACGCAGGGTTAGGGTAATACAGTGTGGCAATGCCTTATTGAACCACAACACCCTAAAGCAAGCAGAACATTCCCAGCAATTACCCCCAAGATGGTGCACATTACAAGGTCTCACCCTTCCGCTGTCTCGCCAAGATGATGGTAGATATGTCAGATCTCCCAGGTTCGATATTCCACCTGTGGTACACACACAGAGAAGAGGTTCGTCAAGCGTAGGGAGATAACCGAGAGCAGTCCTGTGTTCTTTCAGCCGGGTCCGATGTACCCTCAGCTGACCCTCAAGAGTGACATCAGCCAGATGGAAAGAAGTCTCTTTTATACCGGAGGCAGGTGATCTATTTTTAGATTTACCCAGTGTGCTTCAGTTCATCCTCACAGCCTTTCCCTATCTACCTCTGAAGTCAACAAACTGGTTATAGAATACAATACACAATTAGCATATCAGCTCACAATAAACACAGATAAACACACACTATGTACAAGTCACTATTACAGACTTACATAGTATGTTAAATTGTATGCAAGTCTGTCCTCTTGACCCACCAGCCATAAATACTTAAATCCACAAGCCAATATACAGATAAAAAGTCAATTCTTGTAGGTTTAAAAAAACATGGTTGTCTGGGAAATTAAGATACAATCTGGTTTCTTCACACAGGCAGTGTGGGTCAGCAGACCCTTCTGTGAGGCAGTGACCAGTGTTATATGCAAGGGTCGCTATGTGTCCCCCAGAATGCATACAGAAGTGTATTGAGGCCCCGGATTGCAGTCAAGTGTTGGTCTTGGACAACCTGTTTGTCCAAGGCAGATTTAAGAAAACCTGCCATGGGCTTGTATTTTTGAAGTGGACTACAGGATGGTAGTGGGGCGGTCCGCTTCCTCCTGGGTCAGGTCTTCCAAATAGCCTACGGCCACTGGTTCCTTGTAATAAAGAAAACACTTTAGCAGAGGGTTGGTGTGGTCAGTTTTGGTTTACAAACGCGCATTGCATGAGGCTCTGCAGAGCTCATCCTATGTGAAGCAACATGGAGCCAAAAGGCCTAGCACCCCTTAGCATACACTGCGGCGCAGTCGCCCACGGCAGTCGGTCTTGGTTATAGACGTTCTTGTTTCCCGGCTTTGCTTTTGAACTTTCCTGGGTCACTACCTGTCTGTCACACTCCACCAACCCCACTGCACTACACTCCCTTTACCACGGTAATGGACGATAGGCAGGGTCATGTTTTAAGACTACTCTATATCTACATAAAGTAGTATATAAGTTCCATAGGTCACAGGAGATATCTCTGCTGTCCTTCTGTCCTGACCCTAAAAATAATAGAGAAAAGAAGTTTAACACCCTAGGCGTCATGAGGTGCCTTCTTCACTATTTGTAAGCAACAAAACCTTGGAGGAAGGATAGGGCTCTGTTTATTTTCTTTCAAGGCTCTTGGAAAGGAATGAGAGTCTCGAAGGGTACCCTATCCAGGTGGATAAGGGAGGCTATCAAATTGGCCTATACTGGCGCAGGAAGACCGGTCCTTGACAACCTGAGGGCCCACTCTACAAGAGCGATGGCAACGTCTTGGGCAGAAAGAGCAGACGTGTCCATAGAACAGTTCTATGAGGCAGCAACGTGGTCGTCACCTTTTATAGCCACTATAGACTGGATCTCTCTGCCTTTTCTGATGTCACGTTTGGGAAGAGGGTTCTACAGGCTGTGATCCCTCCCAAATTGAGTGATTCTCTGTAATTCTCTTTTGGTGCTGTCATGGGTGACTGGAAAATACGTATATTACTTACCGGTAATGTGTTTTTACAGAACCCATGACAACACCCTTATATTCACTCCCGTTACTAAGCCATCACCTTCTGGTTGGTGGGTTATTGTATATAGGTCACCACTTGGGGTGTGGTTAAGGATAGTTTATATAAATGTATATAGATACACTAACTCGGAGGTCCTCTCGTGCTCTGTAATCCACTGATGGGGAGAGAGGAGCTGCCCTTTTTATCTTGAAGGTTTCCTGTCTTGAAGGGCGAATGCTCTCTCTCGTTGGTGCTGTCATGGGTTTCGTAAAAAACACATTACCGGTAAGTACCGTATATACTCGTGTATAAGCCGAGATTTTCAGCCCATTTTTTAGGGCTGAAAGTCCCCCTCTCGGCTTATACGCGGGTCATATTCGGGGGAGCGGGGTTGTCGGATCATACTCACCCTCCGCCGGCGCGGTCTCTGCAGCCCCCCTGCTTCTCCCACGATCTCCGGCTCCTTCCTGCAGCGGTCACATGGTACCGCTCATTAAAGTCATAAATATGCACATATTCATGACTTTAATAAGCGGTAGCACGTGACCGCTGCAGGACTGAAGCGCTGCGGAGAGCGCCAGGAGAACAGGAGAGGCTGCAGAGACCGCGCCGGCGGAGGGGTGAGTATATCGATATTTACCTGTCCTCTCTCCACCGCTGTGCGCTGCTCACTCGTCCGACTCCTCTGGCTGTTAATGTTCAGGCAGAGGGCGCGATGACGTCGTTAGTGCACGCCGCGCCCCCTGCCTGATCTTTCACTGCTGAGGACCCGGAAGAGGGAGCAGTGCGCAGCGGTGTAGAGAGGACAGGTAAATATTTCAGGTGCCGGGGTCCTGAGCGAGTGCTGACACCGGCACCTGTCCCCCATAGCACGCCCGTGTCACCACCTGCTCAGGACACCGGCACCTGGCCCCCAGCGACGAGAGGTGAGTATGTCATTTTTTTAAATATTTTTTTGCAGCAGCAGCGCGGCAGCATAAGGGACGTATACTTTGGGGCATAATCTGTGGAGCATACAAGGGCATAATCTGTGCAGCATATGGGGGCATAATCTGTGGAGCATATGGGGGCATAATCTGGAGCATATGGGGGCATAATCTGTGGAGCATATGGGGGCATAATCCAGCATATGGGGGCATAATCTGTGCAGCATATGGGGGCATAATCTGTGCTGCATATGGGGCATAATCTGTGTAGCATATTGGGCATAATCTGTTTAGCATATGGGGGCATAATCTGTGGAGCATATGGGGCATAATCTGCAGCATATGGGGGCATAATCTGTGGAGCATATTGGGCATAATCTGTTTAGCATATGGGGGCATAATCTGTGGAGCATATGGGGGGCATACTCTGTGGAAACATATGGGGCATAATCTGTGCAGCATATGGGGGCATAATCTGGATCATATGGGGCATAATCTGGAACATATGGGGCATAATCTGGAGCATATGGGGGCATAATCTGGAGCATATGGGGCATAATCTGTGGAGCATATGGGGGGCATAATCTGGACATATGGGGGCATAATCTGGAACATATGGGGGCATAATCTGTGGAGCATATGGGGCATAATCTTGGAGCATATGGGGCATAATCTGTGGAGCATATGGGGGCATAATCTTGGAGCATATTGGGCATAATTCTGGAGCATATGGGACATAATCTGTGGAGCATATGGGGCATATTCTGTGGAGCATATGGTGGGGCATAATCTGGAGCATATGGGGGCATAATCTGTGCAGCATATAGGGGCATAATCTGTGCATTTTATGGGGGCCTAATCTGTGGAGTATCATATGGGGGCATAATCATTTTTCACCCTAGGCTTATACGCGAGTCAATAAGTTTTCCCAGTTTTTTGTGGCAAAATTAGGGGGGTCGGCTTATACATGAGTATATACGGTAATATACGTTTTTCCCATCTCAGTTGTTTATTTTAATCTGTTACACTGAGAATAAGAACCGAATACCTCAAAATGTACAAAATACATTTCAAAAAAATCTTGGTGACCAAAATAGTAATATGGCCGCCCTTCTTCTCAATAACAGCCATAAGCTCTATGCATGGAGTCTGTCAGTTTGTTCATCATTTTGGCCAGCACCAACCACAGCTCCAGACACTGATCAGAGAGGTGTCTTTTCTTTCAAATCTTCTCTGTAAGAAGGGCCCAGAAGTTCTCACTAGGGTTTAGGTCCGTTGAGGAAGGGGCCGTATCGTTATTATTTCATCTTTAAGGCCTTTATTGGCTGCCAAGCAGTGGAGACCTCAGTGCTATGATGCAGAGTTGTTCTGCAGAAAAATCATGGCTTTCTGGAAAGGTGCAGATTTTTTCCTGTATCACTGCTGGAAGAAAGTGTCTTCTAAAACCTGGCAGTAGGTTTGGGAGTTGATTTTGAGTCCATAATCAACCCAAAAAGGTCCAGCTAGCTCCTGTAATAATCCCAGCCCATACCAGCGCCCACCTCACTGGCTTCTAAGAGAAAGTGGAGGCCTATTACTGATCCAGCCACAGGTCCATCCATCTTGTCCGTCCAGATTTATTCTCACCTAGTCAGTCCATAAAATCTGTGAACGATCAGTATCAGACACATCTTGGCCCAGTCTTGACGTTCCCACTTCTGTGTCTTGCTCGGTGGTGATCAAGTTCAGCCTCCTTACCTTAGCCATATCTCTGAGCACTGATAACCTTGTACTTCTGGCCTTCAGGGGGTCGCAGTTCTGAAATATGACAGCACTGGAGGAAAATGGCTTCCTGGTCGCTTCACGTTTGATTCTTCTCAGATCTTTGGCAGTTACTGTGTCTTTTTTCTCAACACATTTTTTGTGACCCTGATGAAAATTTCTAACAAACCTTTTTATGGTTTTGTGATCGCGCCCCATTATCCGAGCAATTTCAGGACTGCTACCTCCATTTGAAAGACTTGTAACAATTTTTAACTTCAAAGTCAGATACAGTGGGTATGGAAAGTATTCAGACCCCTTTAAATTTTTCACTCTTTGTATCCAGCCATTTGGTAAATTCAAAAAGTTCATTTTTTTCTCATTAATGTACACTCTGCACCCCGTCTTGACTGAAAAAAAAATGTAGAAATTTTTGCAATTTATTAAAAAAGAAAAACTGAAATATCACATAATCATAAGTATTCAGACCCTTTGCTCAGTGTTGAGTAGAAGCACCCTTTTGAGCTAGTACAGCCAAGAGTCTTCTTGGGAATGATACAAGTTTTTCACACATGAATTTGAGGATCCTCTGCCATTCTTCTTTGCAGATCCTCTCCAGTTCC
>JARQOD010000589.1:0-103271 GCA_033576555.1 Oophaga sylvatica | reverse complement strand
AAAGAGGTAAATCAATCCCCAGTAGGGGAATAGACTTCCGCAGGGATCAGGGGGAAACCCAAACTTTTGGGCAAAGTAAAAAATCCATCGGGTTTAATTGCTGCTCCTGAATCGAAAAAATTTCCTGAGCAAAAATGTGGACAGGGAGCAAATCAGGGTAACAGTCAACAGAAATTTTCTTTAACACTCCCAAAGGGACAACTGAGCGTGCAAAACGTCTTCCCCGCTTTGGGGCCCGACTGAAATAGCATGAGAGGCATCACCACAGAAAGAAACATAACCCACTGCGCTTTCAAAACTCATGAATGCCTCTGCGCTCACGCAAACGGCTGTCAATTTGAATAGCCAATGACATAGAAACATTGAGACCAGAGGGAGCAGGGAATCCCACCATAACATCCTTCACATTCTCTGACAGCCCCTTCCGAAAAAAGGCTGCCAAAGCATCATCATTCCATTTGTTCAGGACTGCCCACTTTCGGAATTTCTGACAGTACAACTCAGCATCTTCAAGACCCTGATTTAATGCCAACAAGGTTTTTTCAGCTTGATCAGTGACATTAGGTTCATCGTACAATAACCCCAGAGCCAGAAAAATGCATCAATATCATTCAAAACAGGATCCCCAGGTGTCAGGGAAAACCCCCAATCCTGAGGATCGCCGCGCAGGAGAGAGATGACAATTTGAACCTGCTGTGCTGCGTTACCTGAAGACTTAGGCTTTAAGGCAAAAAACAACTTACAGTTATTTTTGAAATTCAGAAATTTAGCCCGATCCCCCAAAAACAAATCTGGCATGGGAATCCTAGGTTCCACAACCGGCAACCTAGCAAGATAGGTAGCAATACTCCGAACCTCAGTGGCAAGCTGATCCACATGGCCAGACAACTGTGCAAACTCCATTGAAAGAAAAAAAAATCCTCCTCAGCACCTAGAGAAAAAGAGGGAAAAAATGCAACAGACAGAAAAAAAAAAAATCTCTGACAACTCTGACAACTTTTTTCTTTCCACACTATTTTTCTCTTCTGTGAGTACCATATAATTTTCAGTTATGGCCGGTGATACTGTTGTGTTACGGTAGCTGAGGAGGACAGGAACAACAGCAGGGCAGCAGAACACCTGAGATGTTGGTAACTGATGGGTTGCGGATTCCTAAACTAACGACACAACTAGAGTAACCTGAACTAACCACACAACTAGAGGTAGCCGTGGAGCGTTCCTACGTTGATCCTAGACGCCTCGTCACAGCCCGAGAGATAACTACACCTAAAGGCAGAAAGATGAAAGCTATCTGCCCCGGAGCAGATCCCCAAAGAAAATAGGAAGCCCCCAAACATATAATGGCGGTTAGACAAGATGAAAACACAAACATAAGCAGAAAATAGATTGAGCAAACGCTGGGGCCACAAGCTGACTAAATAGGATAGGAAAGGAGAGATTACTTTCTGCAACCCAGAAAACCCTACAAAAATCCAACAATTTTGATTACAAAAATACTGAGATCACACAATCTCGCCACCCACTAAATCAGATCTCAGTGTGAACAAAACCAAGCTGCAGCCGCTGAAAAAACAGGAAAAAGCAAATAAGCAAACAACAGTGGCTGCAGATAAACTGTGAGGAGCTCAGGCCCCAGGAGGGGACCTGGCTGACCTCCACAAAAGTGCAGAAAACAATGCAAAAAGCAAGCACAAAAAGAAAAGCAAAAAATATCTTATCTGAAAGCAGGAGATGCAGGCAAGACTCCAGCAAACTTCCAAATGAACCAGGAACCACAATTGAGACAAGAACAATTGATCACCGGCAACCATCATGGGAGGGAACCTCCCTTATATCAGACCAGTCCGTGATCCCTGATTGCCACTCCTCTCTGAAAGTTTCAGTACTGTCTGTAACTACCAGAGGGAGCCTCTGCTCAGAAACCATCTCTAGCACATTCATAACACATGCCCAAGCCATCATACTGCCTCTGCCGTGTTTTACAGATAATGTGGTATGCTTTGGATCATGAGCTGTACCACACCTTCGCCATACTTTTCTCTTTCCATCATTCTGGTAGAGGTTGATCTTGGTTTCATCTGTCCAAAGAATGTTCTTCCAGAACTGTGCTGGCTTTTTTAGATGTTTTTTAGCAAAGTCCAGCCTAGCCTTTTTATTCTTGATGCTTATGAGTGGCTTGCACCGTGCAGTGAACCCTCTGTATTTGCTTTCATGCAGTCTTCTCTTTATGGTAGATTTGGATATTGCTACGCCTACCTCCTGGAGAGTGTTGTTCACTTGGTTGGCTGTTGTGAAGGCGTTTCTCTTCACCATTGAGAGTATTCTGCGATCATCCACCACTGCTGTCTTCCGTGGGCGCCCAGGTCTTTTTGCATTGATGAGTTCACCAGTGCTTTCTTTCTTTCTCAGGATGTACCACTCCTAATGTTGTAGCAATTTTTCGGATGGGTTTTTTCTGTTTTTGCAGCTTAAGGATGGCTTGTTTCACCTGCATGGAGAGCTCCTTTGGCAGCATGTTTCCTTCACAGCAAAACCTTCCAAATGCAAACACCACACCTCAAATCAACTCCAGCCCTTTTATCTGCTTAATTGAGAATGACATAACAAAGGGATTGCCCACACCTGTCCATGAAATAGCCTTGGAGTCAATTGTCCAATTACTTTTGGTCCCTTTAAAAACAGGGTACTGTGCAGTGTATATATACAGAACAGGAAGAGTGGTACTGTGCAGTGTATATATACAGCAGGACAGGAGGAGTGGTACTGTGCAGTGTATATATACAGGAGAGGAGTGATACTGTGCAGTGTATATATACAGGACAGGAGGAGTGGTACTGTGCAGTGTATATATATACAGGACAGGAGGAGCGATACTGTGCAGTGTATATATACAGGACAGGAGGAGTGGTACTGTGCAGTGTATATATACAGGACAGGAGGAGTGGTACTGTGCAGTGTGTATATACAGGACAGGAGGAGTGGTACTGTGCAGTGTATATATACAGGAGAGGAGTGATACTGTGCAGTGTATATATACAGGACAGGAGGAGTGGTACTGTGCAGTGTATACATACAGGACAGGAGGAGTGGTACTGTGCAGTGTATATATACAGGACAGGAGGAGTGGTACTGTGCAGTGTATATATACAGGAGAGGAGTGATACTGTGCAGTGTATATATACAGGACAGGAGGAGTGGTACTGTGTAGAGTGGGTGTGTAGTGGCTCCACACTATTTACTTTATGTGTGTACTATACTATATTGTAGTATGCACTGTGGAGCTGTGATATATTTATTTAGTGAGCGCAGCGCCTGTGTATATAATTTGTAGTGGGGAGTCCAAACTATTTAATATACATACAGCACCATATTATACACACGTACAATATATACTGTACACACAGCACCTTACTATATGCTATATACACAAGTCCTCACTATACAGTTGTGCTGAAAAGTTTACATACCCCGGCAGAATTTTTGCTTTCTTGTCCTTTTTTCAGAGAATACGAATGATAACACCACAACCTTTTCTCCGCTCGTGGTTAGTGGTTGGGTGAAGCCATTTATTGTCAAACTACTGTGTTTTCTCTTTTTAAATCATAATGACAACCCAAAACATCCAAATGACCCTGATCAAAAGTTTACATACCCCATTTCTTAATACCGTGTATTGACCCCTCTAACATCAATGACAGCTTGAAGTCTTTTATGGTAGATGTGGATGAAGTTCTTTATTTTCTCAGATGCTAAAGCTGCCCACTCTTCTTGGCAGAAAGCTTCCAGTTCCTGTAAACTCCTGGGCTATCTAGCATGAACTGCGCGCTTGAGATCTCCCCAGAGTGGCTCAATGATATTGAGGTCAGGAGACTGAGATGGCCACTCCAGAACCTTTACTTTGTTCTGCTTTGCCAATGACAGGTCGACTTGGCCTTGTGTTTTGGATTGTTGTCATGTTGGAACGTCCAAGTACGTCTCATGCGCAGCCTCCGGGCTGATTTGGCTGCAGTATTTGCTGATAACGTGCTGCATTCATCTCTCCTTCAATTTTGACCAAGTTTCCTGTGCCTTTGTAGCTCACACATCCCCAAAACATCAGTGATCCACCTCAGTGCTTTACAGTAGGAATGGTGTTCCTTTCATTATAGGCCTTGTTGACCTCTCTCCAAAAGTAACATTTATGGTTGTGGGCTTGTGGCCAAAAAGTTCACTCAAATTTGGTCTCATCACTCCAAAATACCTTGTTCCAGAAGTTTTGATGCTTGTGTGAAAACTATGTTTTGAAAGAAGCCAAGAAGAATTGACTTTTTATTTGTTTATTGGCTTGTGGATTTAAGTGTTGATTCTAGTGGGTCAAGAAGACAGCCTTGTCAGCTGATGTACCATATACCATAGTGTGTGTTTGTCTTTGACTATTGATGTCTGCTGATATGCTAATTGTGCATTGTATTCTGAAAACAGTTAAGGGTATGCCACACTAAACGAGATCGCTAACGAGATCACTAAAACGTCACTATTTAGTGATCTCGTTAGCGACCTCGTTGTATGTGGCATGTAGCAACGATGTGGCCCCTGCTGTGATGTCGCTGATCGTTCACTAGCGTTCTGGACCATTTTTTGATTGTTGGCGTCCCGCTGGTGAGCCTATATCGCTGTGTTTGGCACCTTTTGTGAACGACGAGCGACCTCGTTTGTGACGCATGAGGTTTTAGCGTCACGGAGTGGATCGCAATATCTGTAAGTTCTCTATTGCGTCACAGAGAGGATCGCAGAAGTTGCAAAGCAGGCTAGCAGGACGCAGAGAGCAGGAGCGATGCTGGAAATTCATATGAATCAGAAGCGCTCAGTACATGCTAATGACAGATCCTAACGACCGCCAAAGTCGTTAAAGAGATCGCTGACCGCTGATGAGTCGTTTATGAGATCTCCTGTTTGGCAGCTACTAGCGACCTAAAAGAGATCACACCAACGATCTCGTTAGCTTGCGTCGTTATCGAGATCGCTAACGAGATCGCTAAGTGTGGCAGTACCTTTAGTGACTTTGAGAGTAGAGAGGGAAAGGCTTTGATGATGAACTGAAGCACACTGGGTAAATCTAAAATTAGATAACATGCCTTGGGTATAAAAGAGACTTTTTTTCTTCTGATTGGGATTATTCTCCAGGATCTCAGCTGAGGGTACTTCGGAGCCGGCTGAAAGACAGTGGCGGATTACCAGAGGGTCAATAGGGGCTATTGCCCAGGGCCCAGTGGTGTGAGGGGGCCCACCACAGGGCCGCCATCAGGGCATTAGTGCCCTGACTGGCGTATGGGGCCCGGTGGGCAGAGGGGGTCCTTATCGGACCCCGTCTCTTCTGCTCACCAGGCCCCTACCGGCAGCCGACAGGCTAAACCGGGCCCTTAGCGGCGGCGCGCTGTGGCTTTTTAACGCTATTGACGTGTGGGCGCGCCCGAACGTCAATAGTTAACAGTCGCTAGCCAATCGGAGGCTGGCAGCTGACGTCAGCCGCAGCGCGCACGTCGCCGGAGTCTGACGTCATTGTCAGTCCCCGGCGAGTGCGCGCTTGTGGAGGGAACTGTCTTTACCGCAGGAGCACGGCAAGGTAAGAAGAACTTTTTTTTTTTATTGAGCGGTGGGGCAGCCTGTGAGACTCGGGGGACAGACTGGACATGGGGGAAGAATGCTGCCTGCTGGACATGGGGGGCGGACTGTGAGACATGACGACATGAATGCTGGACATGGGGGCAGACTATGAGGCAGGGGGGCAGAATGCTGGATATGGGGCAGACTGAGACATGGGGCAGACTGTGAGGCATGGGGCAGTGCAGGATGCTGGACATGGGGCAGACTGGTGAGACATGGGGGCAGACTGTGAGGCATGGGGGCTGGACATGGGGGCAGACTGAGACACAGGGTAGAATGCTGGATATGGGGCAGACTGTGAGACAGGGGGCAGAATGCTGGACATGGGGGCAGAATGTGAGACATGGGGGCAGAATGCTGGACATGGGGGCAGAATGCTGAATATGGGGCAGACTGTGAGACATGGGGCAGAATGCTGGACATGGGGCAGACTGTGAGACATGGGGCAGAATGCTGGACATGGGGCAGAATGCTGGACATGGGGCAGACTGTGAGACATGGGGCAGAATGCTGGACAATGGGGCAGACTGTGAGACATGGGGCAGAATGCTGGACATGGGGCAGACTGAGACATGGGGCAGAATGCTGGACATAGGGGCAGACTGTGAGACATGGGCAGAATGCTGGACATTAGGGCAGACTGTGAGACATGGGGCAGAATGCTGGACATGGGGCAGAATGCTGGACATGGGGCAGACTGTGAGGCAGGGGGGCAGAATGCTGGACATGGGGCAGACTGTGAGGCAGAATGCTGGACATGGGGGCAGAATTTGAGACATGGGGCAGAATGCTGGACATGGGGGCAGACTGAGACATGGGGGCAGACTGAGACATGGGGCAGAATGCTGGACATGGGGGCAGACTGTGAGACATGGGGCAGAATGCTGGACATGGGGCAGACTGTGAGACATAGGGGCAGAATGCTGGACATGGGGCAGACTGCGAGACATGGGGGCAGAATGCTGGACATGGGGGCAGACTGTGAGACATGGGGCAGAATGCTGGACATGGGGCAGAATGCTGGACATAGGGCAGACTGTGAGGCAGGGGGGTAGAATGCTGGACATGGGGCAGACTGTGAGGGCAGAATGCTGGACATGGGGCAGAATGCTGGACATGGGGGCAGACTGTGAGACATGGGGCAGAATGCTGGACATGGGGGCACACAGGCATGGGGCAGAATGCTGGACATGGCAGAATGTGAGACATGGGGCAGAATGCTGGACATGGGGGCAGACTGTGAGGCATGGGGGGCAGAATGCTGGACATGGGGGCAGACTGAGACATGGGGCAGAATGCTGGACATGGGGGCAGACTGTGAGGCATGGGGCAGAATGCTGGACATGGGGCAGAATGCTGGACATGGGGGCAGAATGTGAGACATGGGGCAGAATGCTGGACATGGGGCAGACTGAGACATGGGGCAGAATGCTATACATAGGGGCAGACTGAGACATGGGGAAGAATGCTGGACATGGAGGCAGACTGAGACATGGGGCAGAATGCTGGACATGGGGCAGACTGTGAGACATGGGGCAGAATGCTGGACATGGGGCAGACTGAGACATAGGGGCAGAATGCTGGACATGGGGCAAACTGTGAGACATGGGGGCAAACTGTGAGACATGGGGCAGAATGCTGGACATGGGCAGAATGGGAGACACGGGGCATGACTGGAGACACTGGGGCAGGATTGGAGATAGATGGGGCAGGATTGAAGACAGATGGGGCAGAATAGAGATACAGGCATGATTGGAGACATGGGCAGGATTAGAGACATGGGGGCAGGGTTGGAGACAGATCGTGCAGGATCATGGGGCAGGATTGGAGACAGATGGGGCAGGATTGCAGACATGGAGGCATGATTAGAGACATAGGGGCAGAATGGAGATACAGGGCATGATTGTAGACACGGGGCAGGATGAAAGACATGGAGGCAGGATTGGAGACAGATCATGCAGGATCATGGGGCAGGATGGATACGATGGATACGATGGAGACAGATGGGGTAGGATGGGGAGATCATATGGGGCAGAATGGATATTCATGAGGGCAGGATGGGAGAACATATGGCTGAAGCCAGGAATGAGACACACGGGGGCCAGGATGGGGAATATTATTACAATAGGGGCTATTTAAGGGATATTACTGCAGTAATTTATTTTTTTATTTTTTGAGTATACTATTTTAAATGGAGGGGAGGTCCTGTTACTGTGTAGAGTGATACTATGTCGCCTTTTTTTCTTCATGTGGTGTAATGTAGAAGTTGGAAAAAATTAAGTAATGTGTTCTGCAAGCGGAGCTCGAGATAACTGTGTTATTTCCTGCAGAGACGAGCCCTGGCTGGAAGAAGTGATGGCGGTCTGTGCTGGATGAAAGATGAAAAGCGAAGATGAAGGACTTCAGCTAGAGACTTCACTGGTGAGTCAGTGTGTTACCTGTACACTGACACTATACACTGTATACTATATACAGAAGTCCTGTGTATAATGTCACCAGTGATCACTGTATTACCTGTACACAGACACTGCACACTAAGTACAGATGTCCTGTGTATAATGGCACTTATGGTGATAGTATTGTGGTTTTTTTTATTACTGATCAGTAGTGTTGAGCGATACTGCCCGATATCCAGAAATATCGGATCGGATTGGATCGGCCCGATACTCAAAAAGTATCGGGTATCGCAGATTCCGATACCGGAAACCCAATGCAAGTCAATGTGACAGAAATATAGTAATTAAAAAAAACCCTTTCTTTCCTTGTAAACACTACACATACACACATAGTATACATATATATATATATACATGTCATTGTGACATATATATATTAATTATATATACATATATTTATAGTTCATACACTTCTACATAGTAAAATAGCATCTGATTCAATTGCCAGGCAATGCCGGCTTTTGTGAAATTACAGAACCACCCGACATGAAATGAGACATGGTTTACATAGAGTTAACCATGTAATTTCATGTAGTTTGATATATTGTTTTCACTAACAATTACATGAGTCTATGTGTGCAAAATTTCACACATGTAGGGGTTAATTAAAGGTGTAAATTCGTTGTAAAAAAAAACGCCTTTTTTTCTACGAATTTACACGTTTAATTAACCCCTACATGTGTGAAATTTTGCACACATACACTCATGTAATTGTTAGTGAAAACAATATATCAAACTACATGAAATGATATGGTTAACTCTATGTAAACCATGTGTCATTTCATGTCGGGTCTGTAATTTCACAAAAGCCGGCAATTGAATTAGCGGCTATTATACTACGTAGAAGTGCATGTACTATAAATATATATATATATGTGTGTCACAAATTCAATGACATGTATGTATATGTATATATATATATATATATATATACATATATAAATATATATATATGGTGTAAAATTGTTGAAAAAAAATGCGTGGGCTCCCGCCCTATTTTCTCAACCAGACAGACAAAGCCAGCGAGTGGGGGCACATAATAATAGCCCAGAGAGGGACCATTATTTTTGCCCCCCCGGCTACTAACATCTGCCCCCAGACACCCCAGAAAAGGCAAATCTATAATTAGATTCGCCCTTTCGGGCACTTTGCCCATCTATTCCCATTGCCCTGTAGCGGTGGTGAATGGGTTAATAAGGGGTTAAAGCCACCTTGCTATTCAAAGGTGACTTTAAGCCAGGTTAATAATTGAGAGCTGTCAATTAGACAACTATCAATTATTAATCCTATTGTATGAAATAAAAATAAAACACACACAAAATCATTTTAATGAAATAAACACACAGTTTTTGACCATATTTTATTTTACTGCCATTCCTTGCGAAGCTCTTGTTCACCTGTAATAAAACTAAAATAATAAAGCAACATTGTTGTGAATATGCTGGAGGCGGCTTCTGAGCTGGGGCTCCCTCGGTGGTTGCTGAGGGTAATGAACTGATTACTGAATGGCCTTCAGCTGGCGCTGAATGGTAGGATATAAGTGGCCTGAGTTCCCAGCAGCCTTGCCGGTTATCAATTGTTCCTTCTGGTCTTGCTTGAAGCACTGCTAGTTTCCTGCTCTCCTTCAGATAAGTGTTTGCTGTTTTTTTTTTCCTCTGTTTGATTTTCTCTGCTGGTTTGCTGCTTGCAGTGGACTGCAGCCTGTCCCCTTTTGGGGGTCTGGCGCTGCAATTGTGCTCCGTTTGTGTCTGCACTTTTGCTTTGCTCTTTTGTTACTTTTTATTTGCTGAATAGTGTTTTGTTACACTAGAGGTCTGATTTAGGTGGATGAGATCATGTGATCTCAGGTTTTTTGGCAATCAAAAGTGTTGGTATTTTTGTTAGGGTTTTGTTGGATTGCAGTCAAAATTCTTTCCTGTACTTTTCTGTCTAGACAGATTGGGCCCCAGCGTTTGCTCACTCTATTTTCTGTCTGTGTCCGTGCTTTCTTCTTGTCTAACCGCCATTACATGTTTGGGGGCTTCCTATTTTCTTTGGGGATCTGCTCCGGGGCAGATAGCTTTCATCTTTCTGCCTTTAGGTGTAGTTATCTCTCAGGCTGTGACAAGGCGTCTAGGATCACCGTAGGAACGCTCCACGGCTACCTCTAGTTGTGTGGTTAGTTCAGGTTACTGCAATCCAATAGGTTCCAGCCTCTCTGGTGTATTACCGCTTTTGCTATTTTTTGCTATTTCTCCTCAGTTACTGAAACATAACACAACATTATTCTTACCTATCCGATGTTCAGTCAGGCCCCCGATGTAATCCTTCTGAAAGGGTTAATGTTTACTGCAGGGACCGCAGCTAATGCTGACAGCCTCTCAGTAAACCCCCGACTGAATCATCTCCTCTTCTGGCTGACAGGAGAGGAAGTGGTTAGCATAATTGATTGCTTCCCACTTTCACTTCAGGTCAGCCAGGGACACTTCACTGCATCAGTGACGTCAGAGGGAATCCCGGCTGACCTGAAGTGAACTGATTAACAAAAATAGGGGATCCCCTCGAAAAAAAAAATGGCGTGGGGTCCCCCCTGTTTTTCTTAACCAGCCTGATGAAGCAGACTACTGAGACCTGGTTTTTCAGGCTGTTAAGGAGCCAATATCCATGGACCTTGCAAGCCTGATAATACCAGGCCACAGCAGTCTGCTTATCTTGGCTGGTTAACAAAAATAGGGGATCCCCTTGAAAAAAATGGTGTGGGGTCCCCCCTATTTTTGTTAACCAGCCAGATGAAGCAGACTGCTGTGGCCTGGTTTTTCAGGCTGGTAAGGATCCAAGATCCATGAACCTTGCAAGCCTGATAATACCAGGCCACAGCAGTCTGCTTAGCTTGGCTGGTTAACAAAAATAGGGGATCCCCTCGAAAAAAAAATGGCGTGGGGGTACCCCTATTTTTGTTAACCAGCCAAGTAAAAAGCAGACTGCTGCGGCCTGGTATTAAAAGACTGTCAAGGCCCATTAATTTTGGCCCTCAACAGCCTAAAAATACCAGGCTGCAGCAGCCCCACAATTGGCGCATCCAAAGATGCGCCAATTGTGGCACTTTACCCGGCTCTTCCCACTTGCCCTGTAGCGGTGGCAAGCGGGGTAATAAGGGGTTAATGTCACCTTTATTTGAACGGTGACAATAAGCTCGGTTAATAATGGAGAGTCGTCAATAAGACACCGATCCATTATTAATCAAAAAGGTTGAAAATTAAAAAAAAAAAGACACAGCCAGAAAAAAAGTCTTTTAATGATATAAAACACAACACAGTTTTCATTATTTTTATTTCACGCTCATCCAGCGACGCTATCGATCTCATGTAAAAAAACAAAAATAAACCAACACAAATACTCCCTGTCCAACGTAGTCCAAAATCACGAGAGTCCCACGACGAGTCCAGCTCTGCTACATCTGCATGCCAGGCTGAGCCTGACATCCACATAGAACAGAGCTGCTTACCATTGCAGATTCCCCGGCGGTGACGTCATCCGGACTGCTGTACTCTCGCGACAGCTGACCGAGATTACTCAGTACCCGGCAGCACGTGCAGTTATCGCGAGAAGCTGCACGTGACCGCCAGGGAGAGGGTAATGGCGGCCATCCAGGAGTCCAGGACGTGACCACCTGGATCTTCTGCCAGGTAAGTGCTGCTGACTCCTGACAGACCCGACCGACACTGACACTGACACTTTCGGGAAGTTCCTGTGTCACGTACTTCGTTCTGTGACACAGGAACTCCCCATAGACTTTACTGACAACATCCGATTCCGGTATCCGATATGCAAAAAATATCGGATCTCAGAATCGAAATTCCGATACAGCGAATATCGGCCGATACCCGATATTTGCAGTATCGAAATGCTCAACACTACTGATCAGTATTGTAGTATTCAGTCACTATGTGGTGGTAATATGTGGTTTGGACATGGTGTTGCGGTATTTGACCCTTGTATGTGCTATTTGGTCACTTTGTGGTGGTAATATGTGCTCTGGTCATGGTGTTGTGGTATTTGTTCCTTGTATGTGATATTATTCGATCACTGTCGTGGTAATATGTGGTCCGGTGGTATTTGTCCCTTGTATGTGGTGTTATTGGTCATTTTAAAAATTGAAAAATAAATAAAAATATACCTAAATTGTATTGCATATTTTAAAAAATATTTAATAGGTTACAGTAGAGTAGAGCCCGGCCAAAAGTGTCTACTGTGTTATGGTGGCGACTTAAAAAATCTTTTGGCCAAAACAAAAGCTTCTGGCTATATGTGTGATCTGGTGATGGGAACTGTTAATGTATGATAGGTGAGACGTGGAGTTTTTCCAAGAGAGAACGGTGGACAGTTCGAGGGGTGGAGGTGCCTGGAATAATCTGTTTCAGGTATATGATAACCCCGTCACATGACCCCGTCACATGACCAGGGGGCCCAAAGAGTCTGAACAGCCCGGGGCCCTGGCTACCCTTAATCCACCCCTGCTGAAAGAACATAGGACTGCTCTCGGTTATCTCCCTACGCTTTTCGTTACCTCCTCTCTGTGTGCGTACTAGAGGTGGGGTAGTGACATATCATCTATCATCATCTTGGCGAGACAGCGAGAGGGTGAGACCCTGTAATGTGCACCATCTTGGGGGTAACTGCTGGGAATGTTCTGTTTGCTATAGGGTGTTGTGGTTCAATAAAGCATTGCCAAACTGTTTTACCCTAACCCTGCGTTGTCTGTGTAGTATGTGCCCACGGGGAGATAGAGTGGGCGTTCAGTGGTATGAGCCCTGGTCCATGCGGTCTTTCTAAAGGCAGCCAGGCCAGCGGACGAGAGCACCCACTGACTCCCGTTTCTCCACAGCTTGTCTCTCTGCAGTTTTGCGTATTGTAGGTGAGATACTTTGTGGCATTTGCGCAGTAATGGCTTTCTTCTGGCAACTCAAACATGCAGCCCATTTTTCTTCAAGTGCCTCCTTATTGAGCATCTTGAAACAGCCACACCGCTAGTTTTCAGAGAGTCCAGTATTTCAGCTGATGTTATTTGTGGGTTTTTCTTTGCATCCTGAACAATTTTCCTGTCAGTTGTGGATGACATTTCTGTTGGTCTGCCTGACCGTGGTTTTGTTTTTACAGCGCCCCTGATTTTTCATTTGGTAATCACAGTTTGAACGCTGCTTACTGGCATTATCAATTCCTTGGATATCTTTTTGTATCCCTTTCCTGTTTTATACAGTTCAACTACCTTTTCCTGTAGATCTGTTGACAATTCTTTTACTTTCCCCATGACTCACAATACAAAAATGTCAGTGGCTGGATGAAAGATGCAAGAGTCTGTCTGGATCCCAGTAACTCACTCAGCTTTTATGCACACACACTGATTACAAGTAAACAGGTCACAGGTGAGGATGTCACCTTTAGTAGCCAGTCAAACCCATTTGTGTCAACTTCTGTGCATGTTATTGTCAAGGTAGAATATATTTTTCTACTTTTATATGTTTTCTTATACTTCTATATGCTTATGTGCTTACCACTATTTTGTTCTTTGTTCCTGAAACAAAGTTTCCCTTGACGAGTATTGTATTAGAAACAAACTTATTCTAAGATAATGTTAGTACCAGCTAGTGTCTGTCTCTGAGAAATGCACTGGTGTCTGTCTCCACCTTGTGTCCTACCACTGTACTACACTAACTATCAAATAACTCAACTGAGAAACCACGTGATATACAAGAAAACCAGAATCGATTCTTAGGAAATGAAACTTAAGGATGACACGATGAAAGGAGGACTTAGAAGAAGATCTAAGGACCAATTAGACATGGCCAGATGCTGGACATGTACATATATGGACATATATAGCTTACCTCCTTGGCCCCCATCCACCCTTTACTCCACCCTGACATCCTGTGTATGTAATCTCATGCTCTCAGAAATAAAGAATAGAACTTGCTGTGATGAGTGCCTGTTAGCACCATTCTGAAGCATGCTCTAAGATTGAACCAGCCTGATTGTCTGACTCTTTCTTATACTGGTACCACATGCTCATAATCTAATTTGGAGTGACTGGAGGACGAGTGATTGACGAGACGACCCCGTCAATTGGCGCATCCAACGTGGGGCAGTGGATCGCCGCCCGTCCGGACCCGTCCTGAGGACTTTGCGGTGGTGCCCGCGGTGACTGAGTGCGAGGACTGCAGCCTCCATTGAACACGGTAAGTTGGGTCATATACTTTATATGCGTCCCACTTGCCTGTGTGTCAGTCATGTTGGCGTTGCTGTATTGTCGATTTGGGTCTGGGTGGGTGACGGTTGAGTGGTGAGACGAAGGCGATCCCACGCCACGCTCGAACCAGCAAGTGAGACGAGTGACGTCGCATGTCTGCGCGTGCTGGGTCAACACCACTATCCTCTCGGTCACTGTACCTTTATGTAGATAGATGTCTCCCGTGACTGTTAGATAAAGATGGGACAAATTTTAGATTTTGAAGTGTTGAGTGGGGTAAAAGACGCACATGATAGTCTAGTTAGTGACAGATTGATTAGGATTCTCTGTCTTAAATGACAAATTGAGGAGGGCTCTTTGTCTGATCCAAGTAAATGACAAATTGAGGAGGGCTCTTTGTCTGATCCAAGTAAATGACAAATTAAGGAGGGCTCTTTGTCTGATCCAAGTAAGTGACAAATGGAGGAGGGCTCTTTGTCCAATGCAGGGGAGTCTCACAAGGAGACGTCCCACTGTGAATATAGGAGTGTAATGGTGAGCTGTGCTGTAAAGTTATCACCCACGGTTAGGGAAGGGATAGATTGAGGAGGACTCTCTGTCTTGTCAGTGTGTTGAGGAGGGCTCCACGTTGACGGGTGGTGACCTGCAAGTGGCGCCGGTGGTCTGAGTCGCGACAGACCATTGCACTTTGTTAAATCATGATGCGTATATTTAGATCTGAGAAACCTCATAAGTTAGAGGGTGGTGCTGTGGGAGTCAGTGAGCTTGTTCAGTCACGGGATGGCCGGAAGGCTGTTAGAAATGTGAGGAGTTTGTATAAGATGATGGGTTTGCCTACTACGGGCAGACTTCAGCCTTCAGTGTGGAAGGATTATGTAGGACAGAAGAAGGGAAAGTTATGTGATGAGGGACTCCTGCATCAGGCTCAGGCACATCTCAGAGTAGCAAATGATTTGAAAGTTGAGGGCTGGAAGGAAGTAGATGGTGCAGGAGGATCAGAAGGTGCCGAGCCTTTGTTCGGATATGTGAAATGCTCTGCATGTGATCTTGTTGATGTAACTAAAATGGCTGCTGTACCCCTCATGCCTGTCACTGTGCCAAGTCCCCAGCCACCGCCCTATAATGGCACCGATCTCAGAACAAAGGGAGGTTGGACTTGTAGTGCATATGGTGAACAGAATCCGCCCTGGGCGGAGACCTGCCGTGTCTGTGGGGCGGGTCGCCCCTGGTGTAATGCCCAGCCCAATGCCCCTTCCATATCCAACAGTGGGACGCCCCCAGACAACGCCCTTCCCACAACACCCAGCGGCCATATTGAGACACCCAGCAGCCATCTTGGGACACCCAGCAGCCATCTTGGGACACCCGGAACCACCCAGTCAGGCCTATATCCCCTCCTGACGCCTTCCGGCACCTACTACCAACCACCCGGACAACCGGAAAAGGTTTTAGTCCCCGTCGCTGAGGCCCCTGTCCCAGGGCTCGGTCCTTCAGCCCCTGTCTCTGTTCCTAATCCGGAAGCTACTGCACTACCTCTGTTCCCAGTGGGTGCCCCTCCCAGGAAAGGAGAAATTAGGCACCAGAAGTTATCTGAAACCAATGATAAAGTAGTAAAACTTGTGATTGCTTTGTCTAAAGAGTTAACTAACACCCACTCTACAGTGTCTGCTTCTCTCCCAGAATCCACAGATGACACGGTGCACAACTTCTCGTCTGGTGACCTTGTGTACGTGAAAAATTTTGTGAGAAGAGACTGTCTCCAGCCCAGATTTGAGGGTCCCTACACTGTGGTCCTGACCACCCCTACTGCCCTGAAGCTCGAGGGCAAGAGCACCTGGATTCACGCCTCCCACTGCAAGAAGGACAAGATTAGTCAGCAGTCATAAAGTTTCTGATATACATATCCTTTTGGGCTGCATCCTGATCTCCAGTAGTGCCAGCATGCCCACCTTTGGGGTTAACTTCTGGGTTAATACTATAACCCCTGTGGTTATCTTTAAGTTCGATTTCTGTCAAATATTCAATTGTGATAGAAATGATTTTAAGGGATCAGCGCACCAGACTTGGGGGAAAGGGACATTTTATCTCAGTGTCACCCGCTCAGGGAATGAAAACTGTTAAGTAGACCAGATTGGAGATCAGTTAAAGCAGAGGATCTGGCTAGAATCGCACAAGGGGCACAACATGATTTAGTGCAGGCAAAGAGAGGAGTGGGGATATATGCTGTAGGTACTCATCCTGCGGACGGCAGGGGAGGTGGGAGATGTGTGCTAGGAGGTGGACAGAGGTTGTGCCGCGGGTGCAGGAGACCAGGACATTTCAGGAGAGACTGCAGAAACTGGTAGCAAGGGGTGTTTTAGTTAAAACCTAGCCCCCACCTTCTGTATCTCTGCAGCTAAGGTTCCTTATCAGTAGCCTTGACAGTAAAAATTCCAACTTCAGCTTCCCCCTTTGGCTACCCGGATTTAACCCTCTATGTATTGGCTGGTACAATATATATATATACACTTTTGTTCCAGATATCTCAGGATGCTGCTTGGTTTACAGTTATTGATTTTGCCAATGTTATTTTTATAATATGTTGATGATTTACTGGTTTGTGCCCCCTCCAGGAAACAGTGTCGTATTGCAACAATATTACTCGTGTTGTTTCAGTGCCAAGCTGGTTGTAAAGCGTCAAAGGATAAACTGCAATTTTGTAAATCTTCAGTTATCTTTTTGGGACATTGCATTACACCGGGGGGAGCGACATCTGACCAGCGCTCGCAAAGAAGCTGTACAGAATTTTCCTATTCCTGTTAATGTTGCCGCTCTTAGGATATTTCTTAGACTGATTTCCTACTGCAGACAGTGGATACATGCTGTGTCAATCCTCATGCAGCCTCTCTATGACTGTATCACCATTGTGCTTTTTAAACTAACTCCTGAAGGTATAGACTGTTTTTATTCCCTCAGAAACAGGATTGTGGCAGCTCCAGCGCTAGGAACCCCCAACTATGAACTACCATTCACCCTGTATCTCCATGAACAGCAGGGACACGCGGCAAGAGTATTGACTCAGTTACATGGTGATAATCAAAGGCCAGTGGCCTGTTTCAGTGGAAGACTAGATGTGATGCGCACCAAATACTGGGGTTCCAGGGCTTATGGGGTACTCGGTACCGAGCCCATGGATGTCTATGGGGAATGTCACTGGCAGCACAGCTCGGTCCGTTGCCCTGGGCGCTCATTCAAAGGGGATATTTACAGGGGATTTTAGTAATAATTCGTGACGCCACCTGTGGTTTCTGATCAAATAGACCAGCGCTGCAGGGTGAATCTTCTGAGGGGATGTTATTAAGCAGCTAGATGTTAAGTCCCCCACAGGTGGGACTGTTCCCTCGAAGTTTATGGTGGTGCAAGGTGTAGATAAAGAGTCAGTCACACACAATTCAGTCTCTTTCCATACCTTTACTGATGTTGTTGGTAGGTATGTCCCGGGAAGCTGGTCAGGTTGGAGAATGCACATTCAGGTAATTGCTGAGCAGGTGTAAGGCCTCCTTTACTTTCAAAATATATGTGAGTCTTAACTTGCATAAAGTCAAGTTTAACTCCAGGTGCAACAGCTACGCCCGGCTGACATTGTGGTAGAGCCTTTTCTGTCTCTGATAATCAGATGTTGGAAAGAACTAAGTCGTTGTGGCTGATCAGGCCTACTCCGTCCGTTCTCCCTGACTCCAGTTACGTATCAACACTTAGGGCTACCTTCTGCGACTTGAAGTCCAGCAAGGCCTCCGGATTTTCTATCACTAGCCGTGAAGTACTACAATGCTTCGGACCCGGTGTCCGGTCAATTGAGTGAAGGTGATCTGTCACCGAAAACACTCTTCCTTCTTTCTCCAATCGCCTGTCGCCCTGCTCTCACCCTTAACATAAGCACGGGTAGCAGTAGGTGTAGTTGTCAGCTTTCCTTCCAATGCTCACTGACCTGCTCTCAGTTAACTCGATGTTCTGCAAGCTGTAGTCCCCTTCCTTCTTTCCCTTCAAAAACTCTGTCCAGAGCAGCTCACAGGACGTTCCGTCAGACTGTATACATGCTGTAGCTCCGAGAGTCACTTTCCACGTTCTAGAGAACACAGGCAGCTTGTTCTGAGATAACAGATTCTGTTGTAGATCTGACTAGGCTAGAGTAATTCCTTTTACCCGTACTAGCCTCCACTTCAATTCAAGGTGAGCTAATCAAGCTCTGTCAGGATCCAGTCTTCTCTCCTCTCCCTCCTAGACTTCACTCCACTTCCTCCACTCAACTACACACACTACTGCTACGTCACACTGACTTAAATGGTCTAAGATGCCCTCTGGTGGCAGTGTTGGACATGTGTGAATGTGAATGAATATCAGGTTTCACAATTACCTTATCTGTGCACCCTCCAGGGAACATGTGTACCAAGCGCAGCTGGGCCACACATCCCCCCTAGTTATCATCAGCACTCCCGGGCTGAAATAGAAAAGAAAAACATTTTTGCATTTGATAACACTAACATATAACTCATCCCTTGTGGGAGGTAAGGACTCTTTAACGTTACAATGTATACATAGACAAGTAGAAAAATATCAAAACATTTTCCACATAAATATATATAAGACAAGATTCTTGTGGAGGACCCGCACCAAAAACCTCCCAGTAGGTCCTGGGTGGGCTGCAGGACTTCATTGCTGCAGACCTCACTCAAGGCCACACCATACGGGTTTTTCTTCAGAAGTAGATAAATATGGCTTTATGTAAAACCAAGATGGGGCACCGAAGTGCAAACTATTTACAATGAAAGTTTTTGGGCTGGCACAGTCCACAGCCATGCGCATGAACTTTTCAAGTAAAATCACATTTCTAATTAACTCCTTTTAAATATTCCACATTACCCAACTGGGGTATTCTATGCATACTATGTAAACATCATCACATTTGGCAAATAACATTATCAAACATCTTTCACACTATTAATAAAGTGCAACTTCTTCATCTAACTTCTTCAACTTTATACAGGTGCAGTAAACCCGATCTGGGTCCTACTGGTTTTCTTCTTTGCAAATGGTAGTGACATCTTCCACTCCTGGGACTGGAAGTGTACGATGTCCTCTGGAGTTCATTACCAGAAGGTCATGGCCTGCGATCTGGGTTTGCGTAGCTACAGTCCTTGTCGCATTTGAGCGATCTTCTTGGGACCCCACGGGTGCCTCATGCAGGTACAAATCTTCCATTGAAGACGCAGGCTTGTGCTGTGATTTAGCTGAGGACGCACCATCCGGTTGCTTTGCAGAATAGGACGCACAATCCTGATGCACTGCTGGGTAGGATGCAGGTGTGCGCAGTGGCGCAGTTGAGGTCGCAGGTTGTGGTGCTGGGTAAGATCTTGATGCAGAGGAGGACGCAGGTTGCGATGCTGGTGCACGGCCGGGTGCTATTGGAGCTGGGTCTCGGGACGCTGTGGCATGATGTAGATTACAGGCGTCGGGGACGGGGTCGCTGACACGGGTGACGTTTAAGGCATACCACCCTTTAAGTCCCCAGTGCTGCGTATAGCTGACGATGTCCCCGTTTATGAGATCCCTTCCCGGGTGGCCCATGGGCAGATGCAATTCCACATCCCGGCGACTAACGAATACTCCTTGGTATAGGCCTGGCTCATGGATGAAGCCCCAGCCCTTGCGGAGTTTAAAATCGCTAACGCACCCCTGACGCCGCGGCTCACGGAGCGTACCTTTATCCCTCCGAACACTCTCCTTGTCGGCGAGGAACTCCTCCTGGTACCGCTGACGGAACTGCTGCACCTCTCTCTGCTCTTGCTGGCGTCGCTGCTCCTGCTCACTGCGTCCCCATTCGTTATCGGTCTGGATGTCATAGGTCACATCGTCCAGATACTCCATCACGTCCCAGTCGACCTCCATCATGGACGGCTGGCTTCCCTCCGGTGTCCCTACCGGGGGACTGCATTCCGCTGCGGCCTCCAGGCCTGGCTGGCATTCCGGAACGAGCAGGGCCTCCTCAGCCTCCGTCCCTCCGACCGGATCATCGGTGGAGTCGGGATCAGCTCTTTCGGGGCCGGCCTCCGGTTTCTCATCAGTCGCTGGCTGTGGTGGCACAGGGATCACAGGTAATGGCTTCGTTCCTGGGGGAGAGAGCATTGCGTCCCACAGCAGCCGCTGTTTCCGGGCACGCCAGCTTCTCTCCGTCTCGTCCATCTCTTCACGGCGCTGGACCATGTCCCTGAGCACCGCATTCACCTCCTCCAATTCCAGCATAATTTGGTCGGTGTCCCGACCTGGGGACGGCTCAGGCACAGGCGGCAGCTCTTCTGGGGAACGGGGCCTGCGCGCCGCCGTCCCTCCACACAGTGTCTCCTGTCCTTCCGCCATCTCACTCCAGGCCAGACTGTGTTTTCCATCAGGAACAATCTGGTCTCTTCCGTGGAGGCGGGATTTGCGCTTCCTCTTCTTGGCATAGAAAATAAAGAGGAGGCGGATCTCTTTAGCAGTGGGCAGGCTCTCACTGTTATGATCTGCTACAAGCACTAAGGAAAGGTGGGAATTCTGTCCCTACAATAGGACTGAGCTGGATCCCTACGATGTAACGGGGAACCTGATCCTGCGACCAGACCCGCTAAAGTCCTCAGCTAGTCTGAACGAAGACCTATAGTTGCGAGGGAGGAATCCCTACAAGATCTAGGGACTGGGTGAAAAGGTGGACACCTCCTAACAGAAAGTGTAGCAGGGAATATAAAACAGAAAACAAATACTAAGAGATCCTAAGATCAAGCAAAACTGACAGAGTAAGGCACCTAAGCACCCGGCTAGCTTAAGAGTAGATAATACAATGAAGTCCAGCAAAGCCAGAAAGGCGGAGCCAGACTAAATAGGGAAAAAAGGTCATGTGACCAGCAAAGTGAAACAAAATCTGACAAGAGGGTTATAACACTCACATTATAGTAGCATTTAGAGAGGGCGCCCATTGCTTTCGCGCCACAGGGGGGTGCACGCCCACGAATGCACGCCCACCTTCTTCACCAGCGCCTCAGGGCGCGAATATGGCGGCAAAATGGCGGAAAATGGCGCCAAAAATCACAAAAATAGCAAACAGTCTTTTTGCACAAAACAGTCCAATAGGCACACAGGACTCACATCCAGTAAGCTTCGGATCCTGTTCGTGACGCTAAGGATGACGCGCACCAAATACTGGGGTTCCAGGGCTTATGGGGTACTCGGTACCGAGCCCATGGATGTCTATGGGGAATGTCACTGGCAGCACAGCTCGGTCCGTTGCCCTGGGCGCTCATTCAAAGGGGGATATTTACAGGGGATTTTAGTAATAATTCGTGACGCCACCTGTGGTTTCTGATCAAATAGACCAGCGCTGCAGGGTGAATCTTCTGAGGGGATGTTATTAAGCAGCTAGATGTTAAGTCCCCCACAGGTGGGACTGTTCCCTCGAAGTTTATGGTGGTGCAAGGTGTAGATAAAGAGTCAGTCACACACAATTCAGTCTCTTTCCATACCTTTACTGATGTTGTTGGTAGGTATGTCCCGGGAAGCTGGTCAGGTTGGAGAATGCACATTCAGGTAATTGCTGAGCAGGTGTAAGGCCTCCTTTACTTTCAAAATATATGTGAGTCTTAACTTGCATAAAGTCAAGTTTAACTCCAGGTGCAACAGCTACGCCCGGCTGACATTGTGGTAGAGCCTTTTCTGTCTCTGATAATCAGATGTTGGAAAGAACTAAGTCGTTGTGGCTGATCAGGCCTACTCCGTCCCGTTCTCCCTGACTCCAGTTACGTATCAACACTTAGGGCTACCTTCTGCGACTTGAAGTCCAGCAAGGCCTCCGGATTTTCTATCACTAGCCGTGAAGTACTAGCAATGCTTCGGACCCGGTGTCCGGTCAATTGAGTGAAGGTGATCTGTCACCGAAAACACTCTTCCTTCTTTCTCCACTCGCCTGTCACCCTGCTCTCACCCTTAACATAAGCACGGGTAGCAGTAGGTGTAGTTGTCAGCTTTCCTTCCAATGCTCACTGACCTGCTCTCAGTTAACTCGATGTTCTGCAAGCTGTAGTCCCCTTCCTTCTTTCTCTTCAAAAACTCTGTCCAGAGCAGCTCACAGGACGTTCTGTCAGACTGTATACACGCTGTAGCTCCGAGAGTCACTTTCCACGTTCTAGAGAACACAGGCAGCTTGTTCTGAGATAACAGATTCTGTTGTAGCTCTGACTAGGCTAGAGTAATTCCTTTTACCCGTACTAGCCTCCACTTCAATTCAAGGTGAGCTAATCAAGCTCTGTCAGGATCCAGTCTTCTCTCCTCTCCCTCCTAGACTTCACTCCACTTCCTCCACTCAACTACACACACTACTGCTACGTCACACTGACTTAAATAGTCTAAGATGCCCTCTGGTGGCAGTGTTGGACATGTGTGAATGTGAATGAATATCAGGTTTCACAATTACCTTATCTGTGCACCCTCCAGGGAACATGTGTACCAAGAGCAGCTGGGCCACACAGATGCAGTGGCTAGGGGTGCCCCGTCCTGTGTACGGGCAGTACATGCCGTAGGACTATTGCTCCACAAATCGTCAGACATTGTGCTTGGTCATCCACTGACAGTACATACACCTTATGATGTATATACCATACTGAACCAGGTGCAACCGGCACACCTTTCAGCTGCACGTCACCTTCGATTGCAATGTGCACTTTTAATGCCTCCAAATGTTTCTTTGCAGAGATGTACCACACTTAATCCTGCCACATTGTTGCCTCTCTCGGATCTAGGGGGAGGTCAGGTACGGTATTGTACAAAGAAGATCCAAGAGAGGAGATTCCTTATGATTGTGTTCAGCTTATGGCACAGGAAACAACAGGTCTACCCACAGTGTTTGAAACTGAAAGACTTAATGCTGATTTTGAATTTTTTGTAGATGGATCTCGCCACCAAGATGACTCAGGTACCTTCCACACCAGGTATGCCATCGCCTCCCTGAATGCAGTAATCAAAGCAGAACCAATGCTCCCACATCAGTCGGCCCAGGAGGCTGAACTTAAGGCTCTGACCGAGGCCTGTAAGATAGCTGAAGGTAGAATTGTTAACATCTACACAGATTCTAGATACGCATTCGGTATAGCTCATGATTTTGGTCCAATTTGGAAGTCTAGAGGATTCCTGACGGCAGCAGGACATCCCATTAAAAATGCTGACGCAGTCCAGCAGTTAATTGATGCATTACAATTACCAAAAGAGGTAGCTGTCATAAAAGTTAAAGCACATACCAGATGCACTGATCAGGTGAGTAAAGGAAACGCAATGGCCGATGCAGCAGCAAAAACAGCAGCCAGTAGACCACTCCAAGGGGTAACGATGCACCAGGTAAGCGCTCCCAAAAATCCCTTTGTGTCGGAGGATGCCTTATCCCAGATGCAGGCTCAGGTGCGCCAGGAGTAAGTAGAAAAGTGGGAAAAAGAAGGTGCATGTCTGAATGAAGCAAATGGGTATGGGGAAGAGGGATGCGTCGATGCCTTCCAAGGGCGTTGTACCCTGCGGTCGCCCAGATGTTACATGGGCCAACCCACCAGTCCAAAACTGCTGTGATGAGCGTCATGCAGAAGCATTGGGGGCACCAGGCTTTCCACCTGTATAGAAGGTTTGATCCAGGGATGCATGGTATGTGCTACACATAATCAGGGAAGGGTAGACAAGATACCACCCAAACACGCCCCTCAGCCCTTCTATCCTTTCCAGAGACTGCAGATTGATTATATTCAGCTGCCAAAATCAGGGTCATGGGAGTATGGGTTGGTGTGATTTGATTTATTCTCAGTTGGCCGGAGGCTTTCCCGATTACCAAGGCTACGGCTGCGGCAACCGCAAAGAAGCTGCTTGCGGAGGTGGTGTGCAGGTATGGAGTACCAGAGGTGATCGAAAGTGACAGAGGTACACATTTCACAGGTGAAATAATGAATGAAGTCTTGACAGCTCAGGGAATTTAACAAGCTTTCCACACCCCATATCATCCACAAAGCAGTGGAAAAGTAGAAGGACTAAATGGGACATTGAAGTTAAAAATCTAAAAGGCCATGGCTGAAACAGGGAAATCTTGGCCTGAATGTTTATCATTAGCCCTATACTCAGTAAGGTACACTCTAAATAGAAAAACTGGACTTTCTCCGTATGAAGTACTATTTGGCAAAGTGCCTAGTTTAGGATGTTTCTTTTCCCAAGCACTGGAAATGAGTAACCATGTATTAAGCTCATATGTAAGGGATTTGCATAAAAGACTCAAGAAAGTACATGATAATGTTTTCAGTTCTCTTCCAGATCCGAACCAGGATCCTGGGAGTCACAGCCTGCAGCCCGGAGACTGGGTAGTCATTAAAAGACACGTGAGAGAGAGTCTGGATCCGAGAATATAGCTCCACTGATATCCAGGAAGAGAAGGAGTCTGGGTCAGCAGCACACCGGTTATGCTGAGGATCCCAAAGTTTATATGGATCCCATAGGTGTTCCTAGGGGGGTCCCAGACGAATACAAAGCTCAGAATCAGATCCTGGCGGGTTTCCGTTCTCTCATCCCAACTGTACAGATCAATTACAATGTAGATTGGATAAATTATATATACTACACCGAGCAAAGATTTATCAATTTTAGTCAAGATGCTTTCCAGGCTATAGTTGAGGAATTGGGCCCCAACACAAGAATGACTCTTCAAAATAGACTGGCCATTGATATGATCCTAGCCAAAAAAAGGTGGAGTCTGTGGGATGATAGGGGAAGAATGTTGTACTTATATTCCCCAGAATTCTGGAGTCAATGGTAAAACTATAGTGGCCCTTACAAAGATTAAAAATCTGGCTCAGGAAGTAAAGGCCAATGCAGGAGTAGATATTTCCTTCTTTCCAGGATGGTTAGGAGGCCTTAAAGGATTTCTCCAACAAGCCTGTCTAGTGGTAGCAGGGCTTTTGGTGTTAGGATTGATAATTCTATGTTGTGTGATACCTATGTATAGGAAAGCTGTGACCAATGCAACCGCCTCCTCAGGTACTTTCCTTCATTAGAAGGTTGTATCCCTGCTATATGATGACACTGATAAGTGTGATATGGAGAAATATACCCCGCAGGATAAACCTGACAAAACCCCCTATGACAAGATGCAGATGGAAATGAGAGATTTAGTTTAGGGATAGATGGGAGAACTCCATGCGTATGTCAGAGTAGGGTCTAGTTGTTTGGGGGCATCCCATAAGGGGATAGCTTCTAAAATGACTGGGTGAAGAAATCCATCTCCCCTCTCCCCACACATGGACAGTCTCAAAGGCAGTCAAGGGAAAACTTAGTGTTTAGGGGGATTGTCAAGGTAGAATATATTTTTCTACTTTTATATGTTTTCTTATACTTCTATATGCTTATGTGCTTACCACTATTTTGTTCTTTGTTCCTGAAACACAAAGTTTCCCTTGACGAGTATTGTATTAGAAACAAACTTATTCTAAGATAATGTTAGTACCAGCTAGTGTCTGTCTCTGAGAAATGCACTGGTGTCTGTCTCCACCTTGTGTCCTACCACTGTACTACACTAACTATCTAATAACTCAACTGAGAAACCACGTGATATACAAGAAAACCAGAATCGATTCTTAGGAAATGAAACTTAAGGATGACACGATGAAAGGAGGACTTAGAAGAAGATCTAAGGACCAATTAGACATGGCCAGATGCTGGACATGTACATATATGGACATATACAGCTTACCTCCTTGGCCCCCATCCACCCTTTACTCCACCCTGACATCCTGTGTATGTAATCTCATGCTCTCAGAATAAAGAATAGAACTTGCTGTGATGAGTGCCTGTTAGCACCATTCTGAAGCATGCTCTAAGATTGAACCAGCCTGATTGTCTGACTCTTTCTTATACTGGTACCACATGCTCATAATCTAATTTGGAGTGACTGGAGGACGAGTGATTGATGAGACGACCCCGTCATTATCAGGCCAAAAACACCGGGGTATGTGAACTTTTGATCATGGTCATTTGGATGTTTTGGGTTGTCATTATGATTTAAAAAGAGAAAACACAGTAGTTTAACAATAAATGGCTTCACCCAACCTCTAACCATGAGTGGAGAAAAAGTTTTGGTGTTATTTATATTCTCTGAAAAAAGGCCAAGAAAACAAAAATTCTGTCTTAGTATGTAAACTTTTGCGCACAACTGTATATTGTAAATAAAGACGCAGCCAGAATAAAATCCTTTAATTGAAAGAATGACACAGACTCCTTTAATTATTCTATGTTAAACCATACTCAAGTCATCACCCATTCCACTGAAGCACTCGTCTCCTGTAATTAAAAAAAACAAAAAAAACAACACTATCCCTCACCTGTCCGTCGTTCTGTCCCATGCCGTAATCCATGCCTGGGGGATAAATAGTTTTCAATCTGGACGGTGCCAAGATTCGACCATCAAGGCTGAGAACCACTTTAGGAATGAGCAGAATCAGTGACTAGCGGTCATCATCATCATTTATCAATAAATAACATTCCTTTGATAGACAATTTAGCACTCATCATTTCTTCTGTTCGCTACCATTAAAAATTGATTAATAAATATATGTTCTTTCTCTAATTCTGCTGCAGTGCAATATAGTGCAACCTCCACCAGGGGATGCTGGTGAGGGAAGAGAGGTTGCACACACAGCGTAATACTACAGAGCAGCAGCACAAGCGCCACCCAGTGGCGAAAGAGTGGTCAGACGAGCCAAGTCAGCAACAGTCAGGACAAGAAGTACCAGAGGTCACAGCAATTCACATGGTCAAATACAAGCCAAAGGTCAGAGCCAGATGGAAATGTGGTATCCAAAACATGAGACGGAAAGGGGAGTCAAGGTACAAGCCAAAGAGTCAAAAGCCGGTGGGTAACGAAGTGTCAGAGACAGAAAAGCGGGAGGCGAAGTTCAGAGTTCAAGCCGAGTCATACACAGTAGGGAAACAACCAAACGTACACAAAGTCAGGGATAGGGTACGAGTCAGACACTAATACGGGAAGTCAGAGGCAGAAGGATCACTAGGGAATACGGGTCAGCTGCTCTAGCCTGGAAGCATGAACCATCACTGACGTCACCTGCAAGCCACAGCAAACTGAAATGGCAAACACAGATCCAAAACGAGGCAGAGGGGATTAACCCTCGCATGACCAGTCCAGGGAGAGGATAGCAGAAAACAAACCCTGGACTGGATGATCACACTTTCGACATTATTGATTGATATTTAAAGAATTCTAGTCCTCTGTTTATTACTATGATTTTTGGTATAATATATCGTTCTAAATGTGTGTTACTCTGGGGTTAGTGTGATTTCAGTTATTTTTTTAAAAAACATGAATTAACTATAAACTTGGGGTTCAATTTTCTGCAGAAGACGCCAGTAATGGTGAAACATGTTGGGGAAGCAGCTGGTTACATGTTTTAAAAGCAAATGTAGCGGTCTAGATAAGCAAAAAGTGATGGTCCGCGGCCACACAATGCAAAAAATATAGGATAACTCTATAGTCCTGAAGGTGAGACATAATGCCAAAAGGTGCAAGAGGGGATATTTAATTTAGAGATGAATATATTAACCCCTTTCTGACATTGGATGTACTATCCCGCCCATGTGCCCTGGGCCCGTATGACCATGGACGGGATAGTACGTCATCACCGATCAGCCGCGCTCCCCCCTGATCGGTGCCGAGTGTCAGCTGATTCTCACAGCTGACACCCTGGCACTAAGTGCCAGGAGCGGTCACGGACCGCTCCCGGCACTTTAACCCCCGGCAGCTGCAGAGGGGCTGACAGCCCCTCTGCTTTTGGATCGGAGACCCTGCGGCATGCCGCGGGGTCCCGATCGTCACAACAACATCCGGGTCTCCAGGTCAAAGAGACTTCCTGACATGTGCAGTGCATGTCAGGAAGTCTCAGGTTAGTGCACAGAGAAGCTGCAGCGCTGCAAGCTTCTATAGCATTCAGATGCTGCTTCACCTGCATGCTATAGAAGCGATCAGCGTGCACAAAATGAGTGTCCCATAGTGGGACAATGTGTAAAAATAAGAATTAACTAAAAAATAAAACAATAATTGTAAAAATATTTTAAAAAATAATAATAAAAAAAATCAATATTTATATCAATAAATATTTTAGTGAAAAAACTAAACAATAAAAGTACACATATTTGGTATTGCCGCGTCCGTAACGATCCGCCCTATAAAACTGTCCCACTAGTTAACCCCTTTAGTGAACACCATTAAAAAAAGGCAAAAAAACCAATGCTTTATCATCATACCGCCAAACAAAAAGTGGAATAACACGCGATCAAAAAGACCGATATAAATAAACAGGGTACCGCTGAAAACGTCATCTTGTCCCGAAAAAAATGAGCCACCATACAGCATCATCAACGAAAAAATAAAAAAGTTATAGCTCGCAGAATAAAGCAATGCAAAAATAATATTTTTTATATAAAATAGTTTTTATTATATAAAAGCGCCAAAACATTAAAAAAATGATATAAATGAGGTATCGCCGTAATCGTACTGACCCGAAGAATAAAACTGCTTTATCAATTTTACCACACGCGGAACGGTATAAACATCCCCCCCAAAAGAAATTCATGAATTGCTGGTTTTTGTTCATTCTGCCTCCCAAAAACTGGAATAAAAAGCGATCAAAAAATGTCATGTGCCCAAAAATGGTACCAATAAAAACGTCAACTCGTCCCGCAAAAAATAAGACCTCACATGACTCTGTGGGTGAAAGTATGGAAAAATTATAGCTCTCAAATTATGGTGATGCAAAAACGTTTTTTGCAATAAGAAGCGTCTGCCTTGCGCCCAAACAGTGGTTCCCCCCACATATGGGGTATCTGCGTACTAGGGACAAATTGCACAACAACTTTTGGGGTCCAATTTCTCCTCTTACCCTTGGTAAATTAAAAAATTGTGGGCGAGAAGATCATTTTTGTGGAAAAAATATGATTTTTTATTTTTACGGCTCTACATTATAAACGTCTGTGAAGCACTTGGGGATTCAAAGTGCTCACCGCAGATCTAGATAAGTTCCTTGTGGGGTCTATTTTCCAAAATGGTGTCACATGTGGGGGGTTTCCACTGTTTAGGCGCATCAGGGACTCTTCAAATGCGACATGGCATCTGATCTCAATTCAAGCCAATTCTATGTTGAAAAAGTCAAACGGAGCTGCTTCCCTTCTGAGCTCTGCCGTGCGCCCAAACAGTGGTTTCCCCCCACATATGGGGTATCAGCGTACTCAGGACAAATTGCACAACAACTTCTGGGGTGCAATTTCTGCTGTTACCCTTGGTAACATAAAAAAAATTGGGTCTAAATTAAATATTTTGTGAAAAAAAGGTAAATGTTCATTTTTTTTTAAACATTCCAAAAACTCCTGTGAACGACCTGAAGGGTTAATAAACTTCTTGAATGTGGTTTTGAGCATCTTGAGGGTGCAGTTTTTAGAATGGTGTCACTTTTGGGTATTTTCTATCATATAGACCCCTCAAAGTGACTTCAAATGTGATGTGGTCCCTAAAAAAAAAATGGTGTTGTAAAAATGAGAAAATCGCTGAAATTTTAACCCTTATAACTTCCTAACAAAAAAAAATTTTGGTTTCAAAATTGTGCTGATGTAAAGTAGACACGTGGGAAATGTTATTTAGTAACTATTTTGTGTGATATAACTCTCTGATTTAAGGGCATAAAAATTCAAAGTTTGAAAATTGCAAAATTTTCAAAATTTTCACCATATTTCCGTTTTTCATAAATAAACACAAGTTATGTCGAAGAAATTTTACCATTAACATGAAGTACAATATGTCACGAGAAAACTTTCTCAGAATCGCCAAGATCCGTAGAAGCGTTCCAGAGTTATAGCCTCATAGACAGTGGTCAGAATTGTAAAAAATTGGCCCGGTCATTAACGTGTAAACCACCCTCGGGGTTAAAGGGGTTAATACTTGTACCAGAGTACAGCAAGAAACCAGTAATAACAATCACAACTGGAATGATATTGGGAGATATTATATCACTCATTGTATCTAATTGTACCTTTTTAACAACATAGCCATATCTCGGTCGGTGTACTATTCACCCAATATATATAAAGAAGACAACAGTATCCCATCAATTAATTTACACTGTGTTCCAAATTATTATGCAAATAATATTTTCTCAGATTTTCCCAAATTACCTATATGAATTGCAGTCATTGTAATTTTCCAGTGAAATAACTATTAGAGTACAATTAAAGGTTTTTGTACAAACTGCCTATGATAACAGTATATTTTTTAAAAAAATAAAACACTCAAATGCACTCAAAATGCATGTCCCAAATTATTATGCACAGCAGAGTTTTCTACCTTTTCATTTTAATAAAGAACAAAAAAATGTTCATTTGTGAAATTATAAGCATTAGCAGGTTCTTACAAACTAAAATCAAACAGTTTTCAACTCAAAACTTTATTCTAGGTGATGTTACATTTGCACATAGGACCCCTTGTTGGAAAGGAGCTTCTGAACTCTCTCCTCCATTGAATTTGTCAGGTTTTGGATGGTTTCTGCTTCAATTGTTTTGCATGAGGACAGAATACCCTCCCAGAGCTGTTGCTTAGATGTGAACTGCCTCCCGCCATCATAGACACTCCTTTTGATGATGCTCCAGAGGTTCTCAATGGGGTTGAGGTCAGGGGAGCATGGGGGCCACACCATAAGTTTGTCCCCTTTTATGCCCATAGCAGCCAGAGATGCAGATGTGTTATGTGCAGCATGAGACGGTGCATTATCATGCATGAAAATGATCTTGCTGCGGAATGCACGGTTCTTCTTCTTGAACCATGGCAGGAAGTGCTGTTTGAGAAACTCAACATACACTATGGAGTTCATCTTTACCCCTTCAGGGATCCTAAAGGGGCCGACAATCTCTGTCCCCATGATTCCAGCCCAAAACATTACTGCACCTCCCCCTTGTTGGCGCCGTAGCCGTGTTTGCATGGGGTGGCCATCAACCAGCCATCCTCCACTCCATCCATCTGGACCATCGAGCGTTGCACGGCACTCATCGGTGAACAAAACAGTTTTGAAGTCAGTCTTCATGTATTGTTTGGCCACTGGAGCCGTTTCTGCTTGTGTGCAGTGGATAGAGGAGGTCGACAGGATGGCTTACGCACAGCTGCAAACCTCTGAAGGACCCTGCATCTTGTTGTTCGGGGGACGTTGGAGGCACCAGCGGCTTCAAAAACTTGTCTGCTGCTATGACAAGGCTTTTTTGCCGCTGCTCTTTTAACCTGACGTAATTTCCTATAGGAGAGAGTCCTCAATTTTCCCTTATCAGCACGCACACGTGTGTACTGTGAATCAGCTACATACTTCTTGATTGTGCGATGATCACGATGAAGTGTCTTGGCAATGTTGATTGTAGTCATGCCTTGACCTAAACACTCCACAATTTGTTGCTTCTCAGCAGCCGACACATCCTTTTTCTTTCCCATTTTGGCAGAAAATGTAGGCTGCTTAATAATGTGGGACAGCCTTCTTAAGTAGTCTTGCCTTTCATTAGACACACCTGCCAAACTAATTAGCACAGGTGTCTGCAATTGCTTACAGAGATATAAAGAGCCCTGACACACAACTGACAAACAAAAAAATTCTTACCTTATCACTCCTAAACAATTTTTGCATAATAATTTGGAACACAGTGTATAAAGGGATGTCCAAAATGATCCCCAAGACATTACCTCAGGACTAATAGTAAACCATAGAGACCCAAACAAACGTTGTGGTTTTATTAAGCACATACGTTTATTAAAATGATGAATAAAAGTTACTTTTTAATAGTTTAACAGTACTATAGAATATTTAGTTAGGGTTTATTTGTCAATGGCAATTTCTAAGTAGGTTCTAAGTATCCTATGCTGATTTCTTCTGAACAGGTTAAGGTGTATTTCTTTAAATTAAAAGGACTTTATTCTGGCTGTGTGTTTTTTTTACAAAATAACTATAGGATTAGTAATGGAGAGGTGTCTTATAGAAACATCCGTTACTAACCCATGGGCTTGATGTCACCGGACAATACAAAGGTGATATCAACTCCACAAATATGAACCCCGCTTTCCACCGCCACAGGGCAAGTGGGAAGAGCCAGGCTAAGCACCAGAATTGGCGCATCTAATAGATGTGCCTTTTCTGGGGCGGCTGCGGGCTTCTATTGTTAGGCTGGGGGGCCAATATCCATGGCCCCTTACCAGCCTGAGAATACCAGCCCCCAGCTGTTTGCTTTAGCAATGCTGGTTGTCAAAAATGGGGGACCCAATGCCATTATTTTAAATGATTTATTTAAATAATTAAAAAATACGGCATGGGGATCCGTCGATTCTTGATAACCAGCCTTGTTGAAGCTGACAGCATAGGGTTGCAGCCCCCAGCTGTCAGTTTTGCCTGACTGGTTATCAAAATACAGGGGAACCCCATGTTATTTTGGCAGGGATCTGCCATTTTAATTACCATGAAAGGCTAAGTATACAGCTGTGAGCTGATATTAATAGCCTGGGAACCTTTATGAATATTGTCTCTTTCCCAGAATATTAACATCGGCTGTCGGCTTCCTTCAGCTGTTTAAGAAAATTACAGGGGACCCCACTCTATTTTTTTTAACTTATTAACAAGTACAGTAAAATTCACAGATTTCAGGTGTTCCAGCAGCTGGAAATTTCAGTAACCTTAAAATGTCCCTCAAAGTTTCATATGAGATTTCCGGGCCTCGCAGCTGCCTGAAAGGTTGCCCGAGTTCAAGCCACCGGGTCTCATGGTAGCTTCAGTGCCAAACTGTTTTATGCCTGAGTGGCGAATGCCAGACACGTGGTCATTCATCATTCCAGCACTGGCACTTGCAAAGCAAGAGAAACAGCTGCTATGAACCCAGTTGACCTTACTGTTCTTGTTGACAATTATAAAATTGAAAAAAAAACACATGGCGGTTCCCCGTAATTTTCATAATCAGCAGAGGGAAAGCTGACGGCTGGGAGCTGATGTTGATATTCTGGGAAAGAGACAATATTCACAAAGGTTCCCAGGCTATGAATGTCAGTTGACAGTTGTATACTTAGCTTTTCCTGGTTGTTAAAATGGGGGACCCCCGAAGAAAATGATGTAGGGTCCCCCTATATTTAATAACCAAAGAGTAGGCAGACAGCTGCGAGATGATTTCAATAGCCTAGGAAGGGGCCATTGATATTGGCCCTTCCCAGACTAAAAACATCAGCTCTCAGCCTCCCCAGAAATGGGGGATCAATAAGATGTGCCATATCTGGCACTTAGCCTCACTATTCATCACCCAATCCACTGAAGCAAACGTCTCCTGTAGCAGAATTCAAATAATAAACAATATTCCTCACCTTTCCGCAGAGAAGATAATAATACATTGGTCCCGCGATGGGTCTAGCTCTGCTACATCTAGATGGCAGGCTGCATTGTTGCATGATGCGACTATACAGCCTGCCATCCAGCAGAGACACTGAGCAACTCTCGCTGTTAATAGCTGAATACAACTCTCAATATTGTTTTCCAGCAGGAGCAGGGGACAGTGATGTGAGGTGTCTTCTTCAGCACCCGGCGCCAGGGAATAGTGCGAACAGTACTGCTGATTTCCAGGCACATGTGAGCAGGACATTTCCTGGCCCATGCTGCTGCCGGAAACATTGACATTTGAAAAAGCTCTTAGTGAACTCGGTCATTTTCTGAACATTGGCAGACTTTTGCCAGTTTTTAAGAAAAAGCTCGGGAATTGGAATGTGCAGCGTTAGTGCAGAATTTCAGATTGGCAAACGTTTTCTGAACAAATTCGTTCATCTCTAGTGACCAGTACATTGTAGTGACCAGTACCTTATGCTCAGCTCATGCTTCTGGAGACACGCACCCATAAATGAGGTGAGCTCTCATTGCTACATAAATGCCAAACATTTGGACGCTAAATGTGGTTTAGGCACAATGGGGCTCAGAAGGGAGGGGGGCATTTGGATTTGGGAACTCAGAATTTGCTGAATTTCTTATGAGGGGCTAGAAGTCATAGCGCTTTTCCAGAGTCTTTGTGCTACCAGTAACATGGAAGCCCTCTATATTTCCATCAACAGATGACAGACCTGAGTGGGGATTTGCTTTTTTTGTGGATTGAGTTGAAGCTTTTAGTGGGAACATTTTACATAATGTTTGGATCATATTTATCTGGTGATCTACGCTGAGCACTTACTTTGGGGTTTCCATCTAAATCTCTAGGTAACGTAATTCAGATAAAACCCCCAAGGGATACATTCACTATGAGGCAGCAGAGTTACTCTGGACTCTGTCTGGCCTCTGTTCTCAGTGTCCTTCTTTTCAGAAGTGCACAAAACTGTGACTGATGGCACTATTATGTACGCCTAAAAAGATGGGCACCACCGGATCACAGGTCAGACGGCGTCCACAGTGCTTTCATCTGCTTCATTATAGGGAATCTTCCACCAGAGGTTCCGTCTGAATCACGTATTTCAGAGATTTACACTGAAACCCCGATGTAAGCGCTCAGCACAGAGCACAGGATAAATGTTCCCGAGCCTTACCGCGATCTTTTGAAGGCAGAATGAAAAAATCAACAGCTGGTGAAAAACTGGTTTTATTACTTTTTACGCCATTCCTCATGCAGTAGGACATGATGACTTTATTCTTTGGGTCGGTGCAATTACAGCGATACCAGATTTACATTGGGTTTTTATGATTGGCAGCTGTCACACATTAAAAGATGCTTTTTATTGCAAAAAATAGTTTTTGCATAACCACATTTTGAGAGCTATAATTTTCCCAGATTTTGTCCGACAGTCATGTGAGGGTTTGTTTTTTGTGGGGCGAGTTTACATTTTTATTAGTACCATTTTTGTGCACGACATTTTTTGATTTTTGGGAGGCAGAATGTACAAAAACCGACAATTCAGGAACTTTTTAGGGGTGTTTTTTTAATGTTGTTCCAGGTAAAATTGATAAGGCAGTTTTATTCCTCAGGTCAGTACGATTACACCGATACCTCATTTTTTTTTATATTTTGGTGCTTTTATGCAATAAAAACTGTTTTATAGAAAAAATAATTATTATTGCATTGCTTTATTCTGAGAGCTATAACTTATTTATTTTTCTGCTGATGGAGCTGTGTGGCAGCTTTTTTTTTGCGAGACAAAATGCCATTTTTTTCATTTTCAGAGATACCAGTTTTTCTTCCATTTGTCTTTTTGATCTTTTTGATAAAATTTTATTCAACTTTTTGTTTTATTTTTGCCCTCCCCTTTTTTTTTTTGGTGTTCACTGAGGAGGGTAAATAGAGGGACAGTTTTATGGGGCAGGTCATCCTGGATACCAAACGTGTATTTGTTTTTTTTTACATAAAAATAGAAATTAGTACAATATATATTTTTTTATTATTTTTTCTGCAGGTTTTTTTTTTTTTAAATATTCTTTCAATTTTTTTTTTACATTTTTACTTTGTCCCACTATGGGACTTTCACTTTCAGCAGCCTGATGGTCTGAGGAGCTTGCTGTAGCCTGGTGAAGCGGATCGACATTGGCTCACTACGGCAACAACTGGACCCCTGCGATGACGTCGCGTCGGCGCCGATCGGAGTGCAGAGGGGGGCTTCCTCTTTCTGCATGCATCACTGCATCTAGGATTGCAGGATTTAGGGGGTAAAAGTGCTGGGAGCAATGCGGGCACCGCTCCTTGCACTGAGTGCCGTGTGTCAGACTCAGCCGACACCCGGCTACAATCGCTCTCGCAGTTTCTGTGAGCGCATAATCGCCTGGACGTACTCATTACATCCAAGGTGGGTAAATACCAGCCGAAAAATGCTCTCAAAGGTGGAAAACCCCTTTAAATGTCGGTTGTGAGCATGTAAATGATGTGCAGCTTTCTGTTAACTTGACAAAAAGGACTTTGATCTCAGAAACAAGTTGTTTTATTAATTTTTAAATCAATAAATGGCTACAAGAATAGAGGGTTTCTGCTATTTTTGGGTGACTACGCCACTGAGGTTCTCCTTTATTGGGGGTCTCCAAGCTCGGTGTCCATCTTCTCTGCAGTCCATCCCCAGCAAGGTCAGCATCTCAAGTCTATAGGGATCAGAGTACGGGCGGCATTATCCACTGACACCGCATGTAACAGTCTTGTGTCATCCGCAGCAAAACCGATGAAGGTGACACCGAGGATAAAAGCCATATTTTCTTGTCCTCGAACAGATTAAGGAAGGGGCTGCTAACTCAGGGGGAGGTTTCAAAAGAAGTAGAAGGTTATATATGGAGAGGGACTTTTCACGAGGTACAGGGGAAAAGGGTTGGAGGAGTAGTGGAGTTTACAGGGAGCCTGACAGACACATGCTACCCGAGCCGCAGACATGTATCACTGGTTGGATGAGCGCAGCTGCGGCATTTCAGAGATAGACATACTTTAACAGTTTAACTGGAGTCTGTCTTCTCCCCGCCTGCGACCCTTGAGTGACAGGTCTCTCCCTGCGCTGGGGATCGGCCTTTCTAGTCTCCCGTGCGGCTTGGTCCCCGGCCGCCCTTAATGTATTTTCTTCTCTGAAATGTCGCGTTTCAGAATCAAACATACCGGGCTGAGATCATACGGCCTGTGGTCCGGGCAGCGTTGACCAGCTGTCAGGAGACATGAGACACTCACCTTTGGGCATCTTGGAGTGAAATGCAGCGGAGATCCCCAGGGGTTAGGAACAGGTAGCCAAAACCTAGTAGATCATCATCTGTCCTGTTCACACTTTCAGCTCTTCGTCCTTCGGTGGATTGAGAGGGAGCCTGGTGATCTTATGGGATATGGTGGAGTAGAACTTGTGCGGTGGCTTCAGAATTCGGCGGCCGGTAGCACATGGAGGTGTCATGGTGATGCTCGGGCTGGGTAGTTAGTTGTGTCGGGGGGACAGTTAGCAGTGATGAAGGGACTTTATTGGGGGGCACTTATGATTTCCTGGTTCGGTTCTCTCTCTCAAGTACTCAGCGAGTTCAGTTCACAAATCCTTATCTGAGGTAGATTTGTTACAGTTGCGCCGTGTTAGGGACCTTACTAAATGCTTTTTGGTACGACAGATAGAAGAGAGCAGGGTTAGGCTCCAGATGCCCTATATCCCTCCAATCATGGGGACATCTGATATATTGAGGTGGATTGTGCAGATGCTCAGGTTGCTCGGAAAGGCCTTTTCTTTGGGGTTAGGACATCGGTGAAGTGGTTGCACCTGGCAGCAGGGGATTGATATTGAGGGATGTGGTCATTTTGGAGAATTCGATAAAGATCTGAATAAAAAAAATGTACCGTAATTCAGATATGAGAATATCCGTCAGAGGTGCGGGGTTGTGGTACAATCTCTGGGGCTGTAGTGGGGTTGTGGTACAATCTCTGGGGCTGGCAATGTCTAGTGAGGGATATTGTACGGTGAGAGGAGAAGGGGCACCTTATACTTACACATATCTGAGTTCCCTTTGCCTAGATTCCAGTTTGTGGCTGTCCTGATGGCTGACCCACTTTACTCAAAATCACGCTTCTGATCTTCTCATTTAGTGTCGCTAACAGATGGGTGTTATTCCAGGAGCGGTCCATCCCTGGGTACAGATCGCCATGTAGCCCCCTACTCTGTGGTCTCAGGGCGGAAGCAGAACAACAGGTGTCTAATGAATTTGGAGGAGACAAGACCGAGGGTGGGAGGAGAATAGACAGGTCTGGTAGTGACAATGGGTTCTGCAGAGAAGGGTCCAGACTAAGAGGAGAGGGGGATTATTGGGGGATCAATTCTGTACAGTTACAAGAGGGAAATGTAAGTGATGACTTCAAGATCTAAGTGACCTGCTAAAGGAAATAGAATTGACAAAATTAAACCTCCTGTCTTTCAGGACTGAGTTACCTTGACATCGCTCATGGCATAAATCCAGTAGTGTCCAAGTTTCCATACAGCATGCAGGAAAAATGGACAGACCACATTTATAGATACAAAAGACAGCATATTGTGTCCTTTCCTCCATTTTTCCAGGTTAGTCAGTGATCAAGCTTGTAAGAATGATCCCAGCTTCAACTTCACCGAACAAGCATTATCACCATCTGTAAGGTATGATAACGTTACCTCTGAACGTAAAGAGTTAAGGAGCACAGTATCCGTCAGAAAGACTGACTGTCAGGATTCAAACCCAGCAGCTCTTGCACACCAGGCGGCAGCTCTCCCCTCTGAACTATTCAGCTCGCTGGACAGTTCCGTGCTAACCCAGATACTTGTACCTGTGTTGTTCTTGATGTCTCCAACCTGAGTTCCTGATTGGCTCCACCCTGATTGAACACCCTATTTAGACCTGGCATGGCACTCCCTTCCTTGCGAGATTATTGAGCTACCAGCCTCTAGTCAAGCTTCCTTTCACCTGCTGCTTGTGTTCCAGATTTTACTGCTGCTCCATGTTCTGACCCCTCTCCCTGACTATGCTACATGCTACTCCTTAAAACTACATTGCTGCTCCAGTGTACCAACTCCTTGGCTATGCTTATCCCTGACTACGCTACCTGCCACTGCTGCCCCTAGGGGTTGCAAAACCACAACTCCAATCAAGGTCTGTCCATAAAACATTGACATTCCATATACTGTACCCTCCTTCACTACACCAAATGCTGTTGCTCCCAAAATAATGGACAGCAACTGTATGTGCCCTATCTTCAAAAGGCCTTACCCACTCTAGGAATGTCATGGACTCAGGGCAAAGACTTTACAGGAGCTTAGAGACATGCTCAATGAGATAGGGATATGTTATAGGCGTTGCGCCTCCTTAGACCACATTGCTAAGGACAAACGCGTTACGTCTATGCATCCCACAGCAGCTCCACACAATTCACCTTCTATAGCATCCAACCCAAAGGCATGGCGGAGAGCCACAAACTCCTGATCCAACTGCAACCACTGTTTCCCCCTCATGTTTTGTAGTAAGTGGAGAAGGGACTGGTCCTAAATACTGTGCCAAGGTATGTCTGGTCAAGGTCTATCCAGAAGGACAACCTGACAAGGCCTCCGGAATGTATGCCATAACAGATGAGCAAAGCAACATGTCTCTAGCAAAGCTCAAACTCTTTTGAGATCATCAATATAAAACGGGACAAGCAGCTCCGTACACCCTAAACACTGGCAGAAGAGCCTCAGAGTATATTGTCTCTTCAATCAAGGGGATACGCACATCCTCTTGCAAACCTGAATGTGACCAGATACCTGATAACAGAGAAGAAATTCCCACTCTGAAAGCCACGCTTCATCATCCCCACTTGAGGCACCTAACTAACCACATTCCTCCTCCAGGACACCAATGATGATATTCTAATCCTGTTCGGGAGGGACATTCTGAAGTTCCACAAGGTGCATCAACAATGCAATGGCCCAAATGATGCTCAAAATAATCGAAAATTCGATCTAGGCTGTATAAGCGTGGGTGATATATGTTTGGATAAGTCACAAGGCATCTGAAATCGATTCCTTTCAAGCATATGTACTCTAAAATGGTCGCACAACTCACTTTAAACCATGCTCTCATCATTACATAAGTGAAGGAAAGGTTCTCCGACCCCATCGAAGGGCCTGAAACTATTCCTACTCACTATGTTGCTGACTTAGAGAGAACAGTGTTTCACACAACGCAAGACGACAACAAAATGGCTTTATCCATAGAAGACTAAAAGTTTATTAAAATAATGGACAGTGGATTCTTTAAGAGCGAATCTGACCACTGGGTTGCTTCGTTACCCTTCAAGGATGTAAGAGCCATGCTTCCTAACAACCGAAAACAGGCTTTATCCAGGTTCATCTCACTGCAGAGAACATTAAGAAGCCTGAAAAGAAGGACCATTTTGTAGCCTTTATGGACAAGATATTTCACAATGACCAAGCAGAGCAAGCTCCACCCCTGCAAGAGAAAGAATGCTGGTATCTACATTTCTTTGGAGTATATCATCCAAGGAAACCCAAACAAATCAGAGTGGCGTTATATTCAAGCGCTAAGCATCATGGCGTATCTCTGAACGACGTTCTCCGTACTGGTCTCAACCTAATAACCTGGTGGGAATGCTCCCGAGATTCAGAAAAGACCCAGTCGCTATTACCGCTGACATGGAATAAATGTTCCATTTTTTCAGGCACCTCTCAGAGTCTATTAAGGACTGGGAAGCACCACTGTCTGCAAACAGCTAAAATAGAGGTCCTGGAGGGAATCTCTTTGTGCCTTGGATAGAATCCACAAACCACGTTGTTACCCTCCAGCATCCCTTGCTACAAGTCAAAGGAAAGAGATCCGTATATTCTTGGACTCCTCCACTGAAGCTATTGCAGCTGTTGTCTTGAAGGTTATAGACTAACAATGAAGCCCATATTGGATTTCTACTTGGAAAGGCTAAATTAGCTCCCTAACCTGAGCCCACCAAACCCATAATTGAACTTTATGGGGCTGTACTAGCCGTAGAGATCACAGACTTCATACAGAGCGAACTAGCTATTCACGTGGATGACACAAGATTCTACACAGACAGCAAAGTTGTTCTGGGCTACATATACAACCAGACAAAATGCTTCTATGTCAGTAACCGTGTTGAAGGGATCAGAAAATCTAAACCTGAACAATGGCAGCATGTTCCATCCCATCTTCACCCTGCCAACCTTGCTACTAGGCCTGTGTCTTTTGGTGCTTTCACAAATTCTTCTTGGTTAACAGGACCAGAGTTCCTTCTTGACCAGTTTGAAGAGATTGCCAATGAAGATAGTTTCAGGCTTCAGGATGCAAACATGATCCAGAGGTCCGTCATGATGTCAGCACCCTCATCACCAAATCCGAAGAGGTTGGCTTGGGCTGACATCGATTTGAAACCTTCTCCAGTTGGTCAAAGCTCGACTGAGCCATCACATCTGGAACCTTAACATGGAACTTTCAGAACCCTTAAGACGCACATCTGATTGCAACCAGGAACTTGAACCATTTGATTACAATGAAGTTGGGGACAGTTTGTCCTAGAGCGGCTTCTCCAATCCAAAAATGGGTTATCCATTGGATTATTCCAGGAACTTGCTATAGATATTCGTCTATCTCGTTCATATATTAATGTTATTGTCGCATTTCATGCATTGTTTTTGTCTTTCAGGTTGATGTATCCTTCAGTGAACTTCAGGAAAACACCTCCACTTAGACGGTTAATATAGTGAAATCCAAGGATTTCAGACGGGAAGTGTGCTGTTCAGCTAATCGTGTGCAATGGCTTTCAGTGACATTTATCTAATCCAAAAAAAGGGAAATTGCTAGCACACCACATGTAGTCCAGTATGCATGGAAAACCACGATCCAACAGCTCGTGCAATGTGTAGAGAAAAAAGGTAGAATTTCCAGATCCTGGTTGAAATCAATAGAAAAACTTTATTTATTTCATCCAAAATTCAATAAAAGTATATCTCCCAAGACAAGACAAACAGCACAGAGAGCAAGCGACGCGTTTCAAACTAGATCGTTCTTTGTCAAAGCTTATATATTACATGTCTTACTTGATTCATTCATCATATATAGATATGATGGGACAGTGTTTGTTGTACTTTGCGGTCATTTACTAGCCATTGTTGTTTCCTTCCTCACCTCCTTTCTGCTGGTCAGTGCCATCTTGCAGCCCGTGCATCAGGACTGAAGAGGATCCCCGTTACCTCTATCCTCCACCCTCCATATTCTACCTCATCTTTATCTTCCCTGACATCTTACCTCATCTCATCATGGTACTGTGAATAAAATGTTAAAGTTCATTACTGCATTGTCCTTCCCAAATCAACCACATGGAGCTGGTCAAGCATAGGAGGGAAGGGTAATGAGTAACACTATCAGCCATTGCAATGTCACGGGAGGCCGATGAAAACCAATGTATGCATACACCAGAGATGGCGCTATTTAAATGCTGCTGTCAGCAGTGGTCGGAGTTCCTGTTGCAGGCAGATACCTACTGTGTGACACAGCAGACATTTGCCCGGTGTGGTGTCGGCTCAGTTCCTGAGCTTGCTCCATACACCCACTGCAACCACATGCCACAAATTTACATAATCTGGTCATTATCGGGTTAAATCGAGCTTTTGTGTTACATTTATTTTTCAACATTTTTTTTTTTAATAATCCTGAAATTTTCATACATACTGATGACTAGGGATTATTTTTAAGAGTCACACTTTCTGTCCTTTCAGGAAGAGTTTTCAGCAGGTTCATTATCATCAAGAGCAGGATTACAATGACATGACAGGTAACACCTCTATATACAAAGGATCCACATGTCGTAATGATTGCATATTGTCAGACCTCATCTCTTTACACTCCATATACAATAATGTTTGCACACGTTAATTACGGCTGTCCATCCTTACAAGTCTCCAGTTATTCTGTGACAGCAGACTTGCGAATCCTCACAGCGCGCAATTATTTTTTAATACAAAATGCAATGTCTTGTGTTTTAACATTTTTTTCTGCAGCCATTTTAACCCCTTTATAACCTATGATGTATATATACGTCATAAGTCGCCACCCCCTCTTTGATGCGGGCTACGGCGCTGAGCCCACATCTTTCCAGGCACATGACAGCTGATTTGAACAGCTGACATGTGACTAACAGCCACGGGTGGATCTCGATGCATCCGCGGCTCTTAAGTTAAATGCCGCTGTCAATCTCTGACAGTGGCATTTAGCCTACGCGCACCGGAAGCATGTCACCAACCCTGCCCATCGACACCTCTGTCAAATTTCTGAAAAATGGAGACACTACGGATTTTTTTTTTTTTTTTACATGTTTGGCATCTACGAACTCGTAGTTTTAGCATTTGGTGAACATGGTAAAAAAGCAAAACAAAAAAAGATTTATGGAAATGCACTTTTTTTGAAATTTCAAAGCACTTGGAATATTTTTTCTGTTTTCCAGTACATTTATGTGATAAAATCTATGGTGTCATTCAAAAGTACAACTCATCTCGCAAAAATCAAGTCCTCACAGGGCCATATTGACCGAAAAAAAAAAAATAAATAAAGTTAAGGCTCAGGAAAGAAGGGGAGCAAAAAACTAAAATGCAAAAAAAAAAAAAAGAAAATCCAAAAGGCGGCAAAGGGGTTTAATTTGATGGTGTCTGAGCACGACACTTTCACTCCTCAAATATAGCAACCCCTAGGCATAGGAGACCGCGGCCAGTGTCCGACTACATTTCGCACTGTGGCTGCCTCAGCTGTGAACTGGGCTATGGAGGGAGCCATGCGCCATCTTAGTCCAGAGCTGTGCTGTGAGCTACAATTTCCCCCAACTCTGCTCACCGAGTTTGCAGTCACCATTGATGGCTCCGTACTTTGATCCTAAACTTCATCCTTATTCTTTTGCAAACACTCAGAAAGGAAGGAGAGGAGCGACATCACACACACGTGAGAAGACCCCACCCACTTTTACTGCAGTGAGAAGACCCCTCCCACTTTTACTGCAGTCATAAAGCAAAATAGCAGAATACTACGGTTTTTACGGCAAATTTCAGTAGCTGCCCCCAGTGTTTAAAAGTGGAAATTATTTTTCATATTATTTTTCATATTTTATACCAATAAAAAAAGATGTCAACATATATATATATTTAAATTAAAGCATTAATACTTTACATTTCTTCAACTGTTGGGAATAACACATTTTGATGACATTCCCTTTAAGGCTCCCCATACACATTAGATAGCTGTGAGACAAATGATCATTCAGCCAACAGCTTTCGTTCCCGACTTCCCCCATACACAGGACCATTGGTGAAGAACCTCTGCCGCTCTCCTCTGACGGCGGCTTATCTCCAGAACAAAAGGATCAACCGCTGAAATTCAACATTAGACAGTTGGGCGATCTCTCTGATATTGGCGGGTTTCGCTGATTTTAGTCTAAATGGTAGGAGGGCCTTTACAGAGACATCCCCCCGCATTGTATGAAGACTCAACTCCTCACACCTAGAGGAAGTTGCCGATACCACTACTTTTCGGATTTTACAGACAATTACAATTGCTGGGGGACTTTATATGGCAACGTGGTGGGAAATGTTGGAAGAAAAGGATGGATTTGATGATGGTTTATGTGGTCTCTGAAAAGTTGGACAGTTCAGAAATGATGGGGGAAGTGGAGATCAGAATGGTGTCCAAAGTTCGATGCTCTGAAGAAAGCACGAGATCCAGATGACTTAACTTCTAGAAGACATGTTTTTTTTCCACAGAGGACAACATATTCCGCAGCAACGTTACAATTCAGAGGGTACAGGTACAAACAATATCAAAACAGGAGAGAGTAACACGTAATTCAGTTCAAACAAGAGGAGTGGAGGGTCCTGCTCGCAAGAGCTTACAATCTACAAGGAAATAGTGGAGTCACAAGAAGTAAAATGCTCTTGTATGGTCCAGCCACCTTCTAGAATATAGATGGGTACCAAGTAGAGCAGGAGGAATCTGAAGATGTCCAGATACAACGTGCTACTGTGTGCATGGAGAACAAATGACGGACTGGACCAGATTCTGAGGAACACGAGGGAAAGGAGAACTGAGAAAAGTTAGATTACTGGACTGTCTGGCCTTGATTTTGATAGAGATATTTAGGCTGGTTCTACAGCTGAAGTTCTGGGTGTGCTTTTCCTGGTGGGGACTGTTCCCATTTATAGCGTTAAAACTTAGAGTCTATATTAAGTATATATGACACTTTTTTTTATAACAGTGGATTAGATTGGGTGTGCAGTTTTTTTTAGGGTGGGGGTGGGCTTAAAGAAATGGGACGTTGTGAGTGGAATTTACACTGGGATTGGTCAAGATAGATCGTCCTAGATTAGTGTTGTTGGATAGTGCTTGAAAATAAAAAGCAATTTAATGTTTATTTAAATTTACTGCTTATTAAAAACGTCTTGTTTACATATCGTTGCCTAGGAGACCGACCACCTCTTCTGACCAAATGAGTGCTTATAAGCTCTTTTCTTTGGAGCTTGTAAAATCGCCGCTCTGAAGCTGTCCGGCATTCCTGACGAGCACGACGTGTTACCTCCTAATCAGTATTTACAAACTAGACAACGGCGATGGTCGGTCTCCTCGGCAACGAGCTGTAAACAAAAGCAAAAATAATAAATATCTCAACAACGGCTGTAAATTTTAACAAACAGCAAATGGCAAAAGTGCTGCTTCTTTCTTCGACTACGGCTCAGCCCGAGTGTGGTTGAGGGAATGAATTTAGTTTTGATCAGCGAATGTTACTTTTATAAATAAAGAAAACGTAATTCCTAGCCGATTAGGCTTTATATTATTAATTTCATATTATTTTATATTATTTAATATTTTTAAGTTCCATCCGGCTTGCTCGGCGCCACGATTTTCATGCTTGATACGTGACCCAAGTTAATGCTAGAGCTTTATTTTACCATTATTAATTTTTATAAACGTTGATATTCCAATAACATCTGCTACACTAATATATAAACTATACAATATATAATTTAAAAAAAAAAGATATTGGCTACTTCCTTGTGTAAGTTCGTTAAAGTAGTTTTCTGTAAATTTCTTTAGATTGCTGAATCCCGACAGTGTGCAATATGAACATTTCAAAGGCTCCGCTCGGGTTAGCCGCTTGAGCCCGCTTATGCCACTTGCATACTTTTCCGTCACATGCAGACTAGCCTTTCTTCCGCTTCTCTGAACAATTTAGATTAAAAAAATAAATAAATAACTGCGACTTCTATCTTAAGTGGCAATCGCACAGATATCTGAAAAGTTTATTCAGATAAATGGGACAGTCAAAGGACTTTCATAAAAAAAAAAAAAAAAAAATCTGCTGCGTGTGAATTGACCCTTACACATGTAGTACATGAAAGAGGTTTTTTCCCATATGTGAGAACTCAGATATTTAATAATGTACATTTATTTTATGCTACAGACTTGTGCTGGGCAAAAATAATAAAAAAAAAAATAAAAAAATCGGGAATACTCACCCCACGTAATCCAGCAATTCCTCTCTGCCAATACCCGTCTTTGTTGACGTCACGACTACAGTGCACGTAGCTGGGCTCAGCAGCTCCTGCGGTTTACATTATCATCACTGAGCCTAGTGATTGGCTGCAGTGGTCACTGTAGTCATGACATCACCACTGCTGTCTGTCAACAAAGAATGTGTGCACCTTTAGAGGTTGAGTAAATGACTTTAGTATTTTTCCCTACGGTGAGCTTCTGGACAAAAGAAAAAAAAATGTATATTATGTTACACATATAAAACAGAAAATAAATGTGAGATCTAATTGGTGAGAATAGCAAATACCATGTTTTGTCTATGAAAATTGTTTCGTTGACTTTCCAAGCTACTTAATTCTATAAATTTTCCAATATTCTTATCATAAATACATCTCGTCTCCTGTTTGATTTCCTTGAAATACAGTAAGAGTTGTATTGTTGGTGAAACAATTCCCCATTCTGAACACGAAAGGGACTTCTCCCTCGCGTGAGTTTTCTGATGTACAACAAGAGGCGATTTCCGAGTGAAACATTTTCCGCATTCTGAACACGAGTACGGCTTCTCCCAGTGTGAGTTCTCTGATGCACAACAAGAGTTGATTTTGCGCTATAACATTTCCCACATTCTGTACACGAATACGGCTTCTCGCCCGTGTGACTTCTCTCATGTTTAACAAAATCAGATTTATAGTTAAAATATTTTCCACATTCTGGACACGGAAACGGCTTCTCCCCTCTGCGACCTTTCCGATGCACAGTGAAAGTCGGTCTCTGGGCAAAATGTTTCCCATATTTTGAACTTGAAAATGGCTTCTCGCCCGTGTGCCTTCTCTGATGTACAATGAGAGACGATTTAAAACTATAAGATTTCCCACATTCCAAACAAATAAATGGCTTCTCCCCAGTGTGAATTCTCATGTGTCTATCAAGATCGGAATTCCCGTTGAAACATTCTCCACATTCTGAACATATGTACGGCTTCTCCTCATCTTTTTGATGTTCTTCACCCATTCTGTCGTCCGACTCTTCAGATGACAGAACTTTGGTGTAAAAATCAGAAGGTATCGCTGAGATAATGGCATGCTCTTCATAAGTATCTTCTGATATATCTTCACATTTGAAAGCAGAATATTGCGGTATGAGATTTCCCTCTGAGCTCGTGGAATAGTCATCTGCCAAGAATAAAACTGATGTTATTTTTTTTTTTTTTATTATTAGTGCAACAAATGCTATCACTATTTTAGAAATTGTCGATATAAAAATTGCCATACAATTTCAATTCAGTCTTAAGACATTGGTGGCTAAACAGATCTGTCAGTGAACCTCAGCAATATCACAGAAAATGTCCTGCTCATCATATGGCTGTACGGAAAGAGATGGATGCTCCCCTTTCTAATTAACTCCCTAATGACCTGTGACAAACATTTTCACCATAGAATCATACTTTTATTCTTTTTATAGATTACTGTTGTTTGTCTTCACTTAACGAATTTACATCCCTGTGGAAGAACAGATGAAGATTTCTACTCTACTCTACTATTCTTGCTACCCCCTTTGCTTTTTGATGTATGGTGTATTGGTGATTTATTTTGACAGCATGATATTACTTATGTTTGGTTGTATATATCCAATATGTATTTGTATGATCTTTATGTCATTTATTGCCTATATTGATGTATATTGGATTGTGCAATTACTTTGCTGCAGCTTTATATAATTTATGGGGAATTGATGTTATTTGCCATTATTGTGTGCATGGACATGTGTTTTTTGTCTTTATATGTTTATGTATATTTTCATTTTTACATGCTCTGTCCATTAGTATGTTATATATTATTGATATAATTCTTCATATTGGATGTTGTGCTGCTTTGTCTTTCACCGACTCTCCATATGTCACTTGCATTGTGTTTTGTGGATATGTTAAGTATTTACTATTGTCCACCTATAGGTGTCACCGCCGCTGCCATGCACGCATGCGCGCTCCATACTCTGCCGCGCTGTTGTTTCCGGCATCTTTAGGCTTAGGTGGTTGCTACGGTAACCACCTGAGTTTGATGCCGGGGCAACTGGGCGGTGTGAGTCACTGGGGCTTCGGATGCGTCACTTCCGGTCCGCGGCTCTGGCACTTCCGGTGTGGCGCTATTTATAGTTCACTGGCTCTTCTTATCTTGTGCCCCGAAGGAGTAAAATCCGAAACGCGCGTCGGGCCCACGAGTCGGCTGCTGGCACAGTCCCGCATCTCTTGCACCATCAGGTACTATGGCTGATGTATCTATTTGTGCGTACTTATGCAGCACCTAATAGGCATATTGTATGCTCACACTACTATGGTGTTCTGTGACTATACGCTATATAGACCATTGTGTCTTATCTATATATGCTGAGTGCTTTTTCTCACACTGTTTCAGCTTAAGTACCGCAGCTCTTATTATAGGGTATAATCTAGCTTTTGTATTTTTGTATATGGTAGGTGACTGGTGGTTGCTACTGATAACACTGGCTACTATTCACTATGTTGTCTTGTGACTATACGCTATATAGACCATTGTGTCTTATTTATATATGCTGAGTGTTTTTGTCTTACTATTTCAACTTTAATACTGCAGCACCTATTATAGTGTATAGCTAGCCTTTTTGTATTTTTGTATATGGCAGGTGATTTATGGTAGCCACTGACAACACTGGCTATTCTTGTATTATATTGTACGTTGATTGGTTTTGTAATCCCCCTATATAGCTAGATATACCATATTGCTATTCTGCTTCTAGGTGCTATATTATCATCATTATGTGATCCTTACGATCTTTATATTTATCATCTCTGGGACTGTTGCCACCGCCTTCTCTTTGTTTTCATATTCGTCTGATTTTGTGCACTTGTTGCACTCCATTTCTTCCCCTGTGCCTGTATATTTGTCCTGTATGTTCATCACTGGTTGTTTACATACACTGTGTTCCAAATTATTATGCAAATATATTTTCTCAGATTTTCCCAAATTACCTATATGAACTGCAGTCATTGTAATTTTTCAGTCAAATAACTATTAGAGTACAATTGAAAGGTTTTTGTATAATCTGCCTATGATAACAAGTATATTTTTAAAAAAAATAAAACACTCAAACTGCCCTCAAAATGCATGTTCCACATTATTATGCACAGCAGAGTTTTCTACCTTTTCATTTTAATAAAGAACAAAAAAATGGTCATTTGTGAAATTATAAGCATTAAACAGGTTCTTACAAACTGAAATCAAGCAGTTTTCAGCTCAAAACTTTATTCTAGGTGATGTTACATTTGCACATAGGACCCCTTGTTCGAAAGGAGCTTCTGAACTCTCTCCTCCATTGAATTTGTCAGGTTTTGGACGGTTTCTGCTTCAATTGTTTTGCATGAGGACAGAATACCCTCCCAGAGCTGTTGCTTAGATGTGAACTGCCTCCCGCCATCATAGACACTCCTTTTGATGATGCTCCAGAGGTTCTCAATGGGGTTGAGGTCAGGGGAGCATGGGGGCCACACCATAAGTTTGTCCCCTTTTATGCCCATAGCAGCCAGAGATGCAGATGTGTTATGTGCAGCATGAGACGGTGCATTATCATGCATGAAAATGATCTTGCTGCGGAATGCACGGTTTCTTCTTCTTGAACCATGGCAGGAAGTGCTGTTTGAGAAACTCAACATACACTATGGAGTTCATCTTTACCCCTTCAGGGATCCTTAAGGGGCCGACAATCTCTCTCCCCATGATTCCAGCCCAAAACATTACTCCACCTCCCCCTTGTTGGCGCCGTAGCCATGTTTACATGGGGTGTCCATCAACCAGCCATCCTCCACTCCATCCATCTGGACCATCGAGCGTTGCACGGCACTCATCGGTGAACAAAACAGTTTTGAAGTCAGTCTTCATGTATTGTTTGGCCCACTGGAGCTGTTTCTGCTTGTGTGCAGTGGATAGAGGAGGTCGACAGGATGGCTTACGCACAGCTGCAAACCTCTGAAGGACCCTGCATCTTGTTGTTCGGGGGACGTTGGAGGCACCAGCAGCTTCAAAAACTTTTCTGCTGCTATGACAAGGCTTTTTTGCCGCCGCTCTTTTAACCTGACGTAATTGCCTAGGAAAGAGTCCTCAATTTTCCCTTATCAGCACGCACACGTGTGTACTGTGAATCAGCTACATACTTCTTGATTGTGCGATGATCACGATGAAGTGTCTTGGCAATGTTGATTGTAGTCATGCCTTGACCTAAACACTCCACAATTTGATGCTTCTCAGCAGCCGACACATCCTTTTTCTTTCCCATTTTGGCAGAAAATGTAGGCTGCTTAATAATGTGGGACAGCCTTCTTAAGTAGTCTTGCCTTTCATTGGACACACCTGCCAAACTAATTAGCACAGGTGTCTGCAATTGCTTACAGTGATATAAAGAGCCCTGACACACATCACCATCAATGAGTTTACCTAACAAACAAAAAAATTCTTACCTTATCACTCCTAAACAATTTTTGCATAATAATTTGGAACACAGTGTATATGTATAATAAACTTTGTTTTTATCATTGATTGGACATATTCTATCGCATTTTTTGAGTTTTTCTCACGTTTGTTTGAATGGTTGCGATTGTCCCATGCATTCATGGTAATTGTATCAGCATTTATCTAAGGATATAATGTTCATTTAATCCAATATGTATACTCTTATGCTGATTCTGCTATTTAGCAGTTGTATTTATTTATAGAATCATAGAATGGTAGAGTTGGAAGGGACCTCCAGGGTCATCATGTCCAACCCTCTGCAGGATTTACTAACATCTCAGACAGATATCAGTACAGCCTCTGTGTGAAGACTTCCATTGAAGGAGAACTCACCACCTCTCATGGCAGCATGTTCCACCCTCACTGTGAAAAAGTTTTTTCTAATATCTAATCTGTATCTTCTCCCTTTCAGTTTCATCCCATTGCTTCTCGTGTTTTCATGTACAAATGAGAATAAGGATGATGCCTCTACGCGGTGACAGCCCTTGAGATATTTGTAGACAGCTATTAAGTCTCCTCTCAGCTTCTTTTTTGCAAGCTAAACATTCCCAAATCCTGTAACCGTCCCTTGTAGGACATACTCTGCAGTCCGCTCTTCTCTGAACTTGCTCCAGTTTTTCAAAGTCTTTTATATACAGTCATGGCCAAAAGTTTTGAGAATGACACAAATATTAATTTTTACAAAGTCTACTGCTTCACTTTTTCTAATGGCAATTTGCATATACTCCAGAATGTTATAAAGAGTGATCAGCTTAACAGCAATTACTTGCAAAGTCAATATTTAGCTAGAAAATGAACTTGATCCCCCAAAACACATTTCAACATCATTGCAGCCCTGCCTTAAAAGGACCAGCTAACCTCTTTTCAGTGATTGCTCCATTAACACAGGTGTGGGTATTGATGAGGACATGGCTGGAGATCAATCTGTCATGATTAAGTAAGAATGACACCACTGGACACTTTAAAAGGAGGCTGGTGCTTGGCATCATTGTTTCTCTTCTGTTAACCATGGTTATCTCTAAAGAAACACGTGCAGTCATCATTGCAATGCACAAAAATGGCCTAACAGGGAAGAGTATCACAGCTAGAAAGATTGCACCTCAGTCAACAATCTATCGCATCATCAAGAACTTCAAGGAGAGAGGTTCCATTGTTGCCAAAAAGGCTTCAGGGCGCCCAAGAAAGACCAGCAAGCGCCAGGACCGTCTCTTAAAAGTGTTTCAGCTGTGGGATCGGGCTACCAGCAGTGCAGAGCTTGCTCAGGAATGGCAGCAGGCAGGTGTGAGTGCATCTGCACGCACTGTGAGGCGGAGACTCTTGGAGCAAGGCCTGGTCTCAAGGAGGGCAGCAAAGAAGCCTCTTCTCTCCAGAAAAAACATCATGGACAGACTGATATTCTGCAAAAGGTACAGGCAGTGGACTGCTGAGAACTGGGGTAAAGTTATTTTCTCTGATGAATCCCCTTTTCGATTGTTTGGGACATCAGGAAAGCGCCTTATTCGGAGAAGACAAGGTGAGCGCAACCACCAGTCTTGTCTCATGCTAACTGTTAAGCATCCTGAAACCATTCATGTGTGGGGTTGCTTCTCAGCCAAGGGAATCGGCTCTCTCACAGTCTTGCCTAAAAACACAGCCATGAATAAAGAATGGTACCAGAATGTCCTCCAAGAGCAACTTCTCCCAACCCTCCAAGAGCAGTTTGGCGATCAACAATGCCTTTTCCAGCATGATGGAGCACCTTGCCATAAAGCAAAGGTGATAACTAAATGGCTCAGGGAACAAAACATAGAGATTTTGGGTCCATGGCCTGGAAACTCCCCAGATCTTAATCCCATTGAGAACTTGTGGTCAATCATCAAGAGACGGGTGGACAAACAAAAACCTAAAAATTCTGACAAAATGAAAGCATTGATTGTGCAAGAATGGACTGCTATCAGTCAGGATTTGGTCCAGAAGTTGATTGAGAGCATGCCAGGGAGAATTGCAGAGGTCCTGAAGAAGAAGGGTCAACACTGCAAATATTGACTTGCTGCATTAACTCATTCTAACTGTCAATATAAGCTTTTGTTAATCATATGTTTGCAATTATTATATTTCTGTCTGTGATAAAAACATCTGTCAAACACACATAAAAACCAGAGAGCAGCAGATCATGTGAAAATATATTTGTGTCATTCTCAAAACTTTTGGCCATGACTGTAATGTGATGCCCAGAACTGGACACAGTATTCCAGATGAGGTCTGACCAAAGAGGAATAGAGGGCAATAATGACCTCACGTGATCTAGACTGTATGCTTCTGTTAATACATCCTAGAACTGTTTGCCTTTTTTGCTGCTGCATCACACTGTTGACTCATGTGCAGTCTGTGATCTATTTATACCCAAGTCTTTTTCACACGTGCTGTTGCTCAGCCCTATTCCTTCCATTATGTAGATATAATTTTCGTTTTTCTTGCCCAGATGTAGAATCTTGCATTTCTCCCTGTTAAATACCATTCTATTAGTCACTGTCCATTGTTTAAGGCACTTTTTGCCTTAAAGTGCCCCTGTCAGCAGGATTGTGCTCAGTAACTACAGACAGTGTCAGGTCAGCGCCGTTACACTGACTACAATGATCCCTGGTAATGAAATCCGTCTTGTGGTTGTTGTGTAATCTTTATTTTCAGTTTTCAGACAATGATATGCTCGTGCTCCGGGGCGGGGCTGTGGGGGGGTCTTCATGTGGTCACTGATCCCTCACTGACCTGCCCCCTAGTTTACATAATGAATAGTGCATGTGTTTATGTTTCGATAGCTGCTACTGCGCCATTTTCAAATGTTTTTTTTAGGATAACATGATACAAATTAATTATATATAGATTATAAATGCGATCATGCTGCAATGCCGCCTGCAGAAGTTTTTTTTTCCTCAAGATATATATATAATATTCATTATGTAAACTAGGGGGCGGGTCAGTGAGGGATCAGTGACCTATCAGAAGCCATACACATGAATTGCTAATCAGAGCACCACATGAAGACCCCGACAGGCCGCCCCAGAGCACAAGCAGATCATTAACTCAAAACTGAAAATAAAGATTACACAACAACCACAAGACGGATTTCATCATCAGGTGTCAGCTGGGTCCAACTGTGGGGAAAAAAAAAAGCACAAATATAAAATACTTTCAATGTGAATGTGGAAATGCCCCACATGTGGCTGTACAGTACTACTTAGTCACATGACAAGACGGAACGCTATTTTGTCTATTGGAGCACAGATTTTTCTAGAATAGTCTGTGGACTCCACATACAGAGGAAAAAAAAACCCTCAAGTGACCCCATTTTGGAAATTAAAATCCTCAGGGATTTTATCTATAGGAGCAGTGATGATTTTGACTCCATGAGTGTCTTCCAGAATCAAGCAGCAGTGGATGTTGCACATCTGCCAATGTAGTGCCCAGCACGTGGTAGTGACCAGTACGTGGTAGTGACCAGTACGCGGTAATGGCCAGTATGTTGTAGTCACCAGTACATTATGTCCAGCTCATGCTTCTGCAGACACGCACCTGTAAATCAGGCGGGCTCTCATCACTACAGAAATGCCAAACATGTGGGCGCTAAATGTGGTTTAGGTACACTGGGGCTCAGAAGTGAGGGGAGCATTTGGATTTGGGAGCGGAGAATTTGCTGAATTTCTTTTGGTGAGTGAGGAGCTATTTCGCTTTTCCAGAGCCTTTGTGCTACCGGTAACGTGGAAGCCCTCAATATTTCCGTTAACAGATGACGGACCTCAGTGGAGACTTGCTTTTTTTGTGGATGGTGTTGAAGCTTTTGTTGGGAACATTTTACATAACGTTTGGGATCATATTTATCTGGCGCTCTACGCTGACCACTTATATCGGCGTTTCCATCTAAATCTCTGAGTGACGTGATTCAGATGAAACCCCCGATAGATCCATTCACTGTAGTGAGGCAGAAGAGTTACTCTGGACTCTGTCTGGCCTCTGTTCCGCGTTGTCCTTGCAATAGCCACTTATCTAGCCTCCTGATGAGCCGTGTGGTGAAACGCGTAGAGGTCACATGACATCTAAATGATAAGTACCCATCATGACAGTTTTATTGACTTTACAGTATATCATATGCATTTTTCTAATTTGAGATAAAATGTGACTATCTGAAGATCTGATTAACTATGTTTTGTCATTGGTTTCTAAGCACCCATTATCTCCGCTTACTGAACACTGGGGTTAACAGATTATAGGGGTTCCTAGGGCCAGCCGCCGTTGAGCGGGGGCGCCATATGCGCTAACAAGTAGGGTGCCAACCTCCGCTGTATAGGCAGGGTTCAGCATAGGTACAGATCAGAGAGGTACACTTATTTTATATTTTTTATTACATCATTGTTTATCAGGCATGTCAATTCACCTCTTTCTGACCTTCATTATTGTGTACTGTCCTCAAATGTTTTGAAAGTGTGGAAATTGTCACTTGTCAATAGGGCATAATAGGACAGTAGGGTCAGTCACCGTTGAGCGGGGGCGCCATTCTCGTATGGGTTGTGAATAGGGCGTCAACCTCCGCAGACAGGCAGGCATTCAGGTCAGGGTTAATCTGTAGGGTGACCGTAGTGTGCACTTTTTTCTAGTATGGTGTCTGTATATGTTGTTTGTTCCCTTTTTAAAAAATTAGTATTAAAAGTTGTATTTTATATCTACTCAATACTTAGGTTTTTTCATGTTAGCCTACACTAATCTACCCTTTCAGAAATACATTTATTTGTTTTTTTTCCAGTAATGTGGAAGCCCAATCTATTTCAGTTACCAGATGATGGACCTGAGTGAGGACTTGCTTTTTTTGGTGACTAAGTTGAAGCTTTTGTCGAGAATACTTTACATAATGTTTGGGATCACATTTATCCGTCTCTCTACAATGAGCACTTATATCGGGGTTTACATCTAAACCCCAGAAGGATCCATTCACTGTTATGCTGGACTCTTTCTGACCTCTGTTCAGCGTTGTCCTTTTCAAAAGTGCATAAAACTGTGGCGGACCGCGCTTTTATGCACGCCAAAAAAGACCGACACCGCCACATCATAGGCTAGACGGTGTCCACAGTGCCTCCATCTACCTCATTATAGGGTATCTTCCGCCGGAGGTTCCGTCTGAATCACGTATTTCAGAGATTTACATGGAAACCCAGTGTCAGCGCTCAGCGTAGAGCGCAGGATAAATGTGAACCGAGCCTTACTGCGATCTTTGGGGGGCAGCATGAACAAATCAACAGCAAGTGAAGAATTGGTTTTATTTATTTTTTTTACGCCGTTCCTCTTGCGGTATAAGTGATTAAACTACTTTATTTTTCGGGTCGGTGCGATTACAGCAATACCAGATTTATACTGGGTTTTTATCTTTGGCTACTGTCACACACTAAAAAACGCATTTTTTAAAAAAAATTTTGCATCGCCATCTTTTGAGAGCTGTAATTTTTCCATATTTCTGCCGACAGAGTCATGTGAGGGCTTGTTTTTTGTGGGACAAGTAGATGGTTTTACTGGTACAATTTTTGGGCACATGACTTTTTTTGGTCACTTTCTATTCCGATTTTTGTGAGGCAGAATGAACAAAAACTAGCAATGCAGGAATTGTATATTTATGCCGTTCGACGTTTTGTAAAACTGATAAATTGCTTTTACACAATGATCGCTTTTTCCACTTTTTTTGGCGGTATGATGAAAAAGCTGGGGTTTTTTTTTTAGCTACGTTTATTATTAAAAATGTCGGAGTTCACTGGAGGGGGTTAAACAGGGTGACAGCTTTATAGGTCAGGTCGTTTCAGAAGCAGCGATACCAAATATGTATTTTTTTTACATAAATATATGTATTTCTTGGTTTAGGTTTTTTTTTGTTAATTTTTTTATTTCATGATTTAAAAAAAATTTTTTTACAATTTTATTTAACTTTTTTTTTTACTTAGTCACTCTACGGCTTGCGATTGCTGGTATAATAAATTACAATATATTATATATATATATATATATATATATATATATATATATATATATATATATATATATATCTCAGGCTTGCCATAGCTGGCTGACACGGGAGGTCGTCATGCCGACCTTGGGTTGCCATGGCAACGATTGAGCCCCCTCCTTCCTTTCCCAGCCTTCTAATTGCTGCAATTGATATCGATCACAGCATTAAGGGGGTTAAAATAACTCGGGGCAGTCCTGGCCGATGTAGCCGAAGCTTGGCTCTGAGCATGGTGTAAAAGGCTTGCAGTATCTGGCTGACTTTGAGGTGGTCATGGCGACCTCGGATTACCATGGCAACGATTGGGCCTTCGCAACGATGTCGCGGGAGCGCCGATTTGAAGAGACAGAGAGCACCCTCCATCTCCCAGCCTTCTAATTCCTGTGATCGACATCGATTGAGGCATTAAGGGGGTTAAAATGGCCTGGCCAAGATAGCGGGGAGCTTGGCTAAAACTTACACTAAGCTCCCAGTGGAAATTGTGTGGGCACAGCTCCTGTGCCTGCATGATCGCCATGACATGAATTTACATTATTTTGCGGGAACCCCTTACTGACCATGGCGTAAACTTATGTCAAATGTCGTGAAAAGGTTAAGAAAAACTGATCTCATGCAGAATATCCAGAATATTACACTACCTCTCCACCAGACCTATCCATCACCGTCAATGGCTGCTCACTTTTCCCGGTCCCGCATGCTCGGTGACTTGGGGTGATCCTCGACTCTGCCCTCTCTTTCAAGCCACATATCCAAGCCCTTGCCTCCTCCTGCCGACTCAAACTCAAAAATATTTCCCGGATCCGTACAGTCCTTGACCAAGAAACTGCAAAAACACTAGTGCACGCCCATATCATCTCCCGCCTCAACTATTGCAACCTCTTACTCTCTGGCCTCCCCTCTAGCACTCTGGCACCACTCCAGTCCATCCTAAACTCTGCTGCCCGACTAATCCACCTGTCTCCCCGTTATTCCCCAGCCTCTCCTCTCTGCCAAGCTCTTCACTGGCTTCCTATTGTACAGAGGCTCCAGTTCAAAACCCTAACTATGACCTACAAAGCCACCCACAACCTGTCTCCTCCATACATGTGACATGGTCTCCCGGTATTTACCTACATGTAAACTTCGATCCTCTCAAGATCTCCTCCTCTACTCCCCTCTTACCTCTTCTTCCCACAACCGCATACAACACTTCTCCCGTACTACCCTCATACTCTCGAACTTTCTACCCCAACACATCAGATGTTCGCCTACCACGGAAACCTTCAAAAGGAACTGGGAGACCGACCTCTTCCGGAAAGCCTACAACCTGCAGTGATCCTCAGTCTACTGAACCGCCGCACGACCAGCTCAACCCTCTCCTAGTGTATCCTCACCCATCCCTGTAGACTGTGAGCCCTCTGGGCAGTGTCCGCTCTCCTTTTGTACTTGTGTGTACCTTGTACTGCTCTTGTTTATTGTACTTGTCTTTGTATGCCCCTTTTTCACATGTAAAGCGCCATGGAATAAATGGCGCTATAAAAATGAATAATAAATATATTTTTACATTTCTACTATTAACCTCTTCACGACATATGACGTAACTGTATGTCATGATCTGAAGAGGTTCCTGCAAATTGAGGTACAGTTATGGCGATCATGCAGCACAAGCTGTGAGCACACAATTGTCATTGGGAGTTTGGCTTAAGTGATAGCTTACACTGCCTCAGATTGTTTAACCAGCTAAATGCCGCGATCAATAGCGATTGCGTTTAGAAGGCTAGGAGAGGGAGGAGGCTCTCCCACCGTTAACGCGGGCTGCCGATGATAGTCATGGCAACCAGAAGTCAAATAATGAGCTCCTGGTTTGCCAGCTACGGTGGCCTGTTAGACCATGCCAGGAGCAGGATATATCAAGCATTCTGCCAGCTGTAATGCATTACAGCAATGATCAAACAGTAAAAAGTTGAAGTCCCATAGAAGGACTAAGTAAAAGATTTTTTTTAACTTTTTTTTATATAAAAAAACCACACAATATAAACAAAATATAGTAAAAAAAAATTATGCCAATGAATACACATATTTATGTAAAAACAAAATTTTATGAAAAAGTACACGTTTTGTATTACCAAGTCCGAAATAAACGAATCTATAAACTGTCACGTTATTTAACCCCTTTAGTGAACACTAAAAAAAATTAAAAAACCAGCAAAAATGAGGCTTTCTAATCAGACAGCTGAATAAAACGTAGAATAAAACGCAATGAAGACAAATGTAAATAGAAATGGATTTGCTAAAAACATCATCTTGTCCTGGAAAAAACAAGCCGTCAACTAGCTACGTCAGCAGAGAAATCTAAAAGTTATACCGTAGTTCTCAGAATACAGAGAAACAAAAACTACCGTATATACTCATGTATAAGCCGACCCGTGTATAAGCTGACCCCCCTAATTTTGCCACAAAAAACTGGGAAAACTTATTGACTCGCGTATAAGCCTAGGGTGAAAAATGATTATGCCCCCATATGATGCTCCACAGATTAGGCCCCCATAAACTGCACAGATTATGCCCCGTATGATCCACAGATTATGCCCCCATATGCTCCACAGATTATGCCACCATATGTTCCACAGATTATGCCCCATATGCTCCACAGATTATGCCCCATATGCTCCACAGATTATGCCCCCATATGCTCCACAGATTATGCCCATATGCTCCAGATTATGCCCCCATATGCTCCACAGATTATGCCCTTGTAGGATCCACAGATTATGCCCCATAGTATACGTCCCTTATGCTGCCGCGCTGCTGCCAAAAAAAATGACATACTCACCTCTCGTCGCTGGGGGCCAGGTGCCGGTGTCCTGAGCATCCGGTGACACCAGCGCGCTATGGGGGACAGGTGCCGGTATCAGCGCTCGCTCAGGACCCCGGCACCTGAGATATTTACCTGTCCTCTCTACACCGCTGCGCACTGCTCCCTCTTCCAGGTCCTCGGCAGTGAATGATCAGGCAGGGGCGCGACGCGCACTAACTACATCATTGCGCCCTCTGTCTGAACATTAACAGCCAGATGAGTCGGACGAGGGAGCAGCGTGCAGCGATGGAACGGGACAGGTAAATATCGCTATACTCACCCCTCCGCCGGCGCGGTCTCTGCAGCCTCTCCACTTCTCCCGGCGCTCTCCGCAGCGCTTCAGTCCTACAGCGTTCACGTGGTACCGCTTATTAAAATCATGAATATGTGCATATTCATGACTTTAATGAGCGGTACCATGTGACCGCTGCAGGAAGGAGCCGGAGATCGTGGGAGAAGCAGGGGGGCTGCAGAGACGCGCCGGCGGAGGGGTGAGTATGATCCGACACCCCCGATCCCCCACGACCCCCGTATATAACCCGCATATAAGCCGAGAGGGGGACTTTCAGCCCTAAAAAATGGGCTGAAAATCTCGGCTTATACACGAGTATATACGGTATTTTTTTTCTATAACATTGATTTTATTCTGTAAAAGCAGGAAAACATAAAAAAAAAACTATATAAATGTGGTATCGCTGTAAAAAAGTCGTCTAATCGCTTTTACCACATAGTGAATGGAATAAAAAAAAACGAAAAAAAAAAAAAAAAAACAGAAAAACTATTCTACCTCCCCAAAATCAGAATAGAAAATGATAAAAAAAAATTTATGTGCCGAAAAATGGAACCAATAAACAATACTGTGTGCTGTCGCAGGAGCTGAAGTGCCTAGAAGATAGGTATGTGGGGCAATATCCATGACCCCTTAACAGCCTGAGAATACCAGCCCCCAGCTGTCTGCTTTAGCAAGGCTGGTTGTCAAAAATTTGGGGGACCCCATGCCGGTTTTTTTAAATTATTTATTTAAATAATTAAAAATACGTTGAAGGGACCCCTCTATTCTTGATAACCAGCCTTGCTAACGTCGACAGCTGAGGATTACAGCCCGCAGCTGTCAGTTTTGCCTGGCTGGTTATCAAAAATGCAGGGGAGCCCACACTTTTTTTTAATCTTTTTATAACAAAGGCGCCAGCTGATGAATACTCCCATTAGTTATTAGCCGTAGCAGGTGTAGGCTGATGGGAGTAATAGTCCCATCAGCCACTGCCTACTCTCGCTGTTATCAGTTGAATATACAGTGGGGTTTTTTCTCATTAATGTACACTGTACATCTTAACTGAAAAAAAAAGAAATGTAGAAATTTGTGCAAATTTATTAAAAAAGAAAAAACTGAAATATCACATTGTCATAAGTATTCACACCCTTTGCTAAGACACTCATATTTACGTCACACGCTGTCCATTTCCTTGTGATCCTCCTTGAGATGGTTCTACTCCTTCATTGGAGTCCAGCTGTGTGTAATTAAACTGATAGGACTTGATTTGTAAAGGCGCACACCTGTCTATATAAGACCTCACAGCTCACAGTGCATGTCAGACCAAATGAGAATCATGAGGTCAAAGTAACTGGCCAAGGAGCTCAGAGACAGAATTGTGGCAAGGCACAGATCTGGCCAAGGTTACAAAAGAATTTCAGCAGTACCCAAGGTTCCTAAGAGCCCAGTGGCCTCCATAATCCTTAAATGGAAGAAGTTTGGGACCACCAGAAGTCTTCCTAGACCTGGTTGTCCAGCCAAACTGAGCAATCGTGGGAGAAGAGCCTTGGTGAGAGAGGTAAAGAAGAACCCCAAGATCACTGTGGCTGAGCTCCACAGATGCAGTACGGAGATGGGAGAAAGTTCCACAAAGTCAACTATCACTGCAGCCCTCCACCAGTCAGGCCTTTATGGCAGAGTGGCCCGACGGAAGCCTCTCCTCAGTGCCAGACATATGAAAGCCCTCACAGAGTTTGCTAAAACAACACGTGACTGGCTCCCAGACTATGAGAAATAAGATTCCTTGGTCTGATGAGACAAAGATAGAACTTTTTGGTGATAATTCTAAGCGGTATGTGTGGAGAAAGCCAGGCTCTGCTCATCACCTGCCCAATACAATCCCAACAGTGAAACATGGTGGTGGCAGCATCATGCTATGGGGGTGTTTTTCAGCTGCAGGGACGGGACGACTGGTTGCAATTGAAGGAAACATGAATGCGGCCAAATACAGAGATATCCTGGATGAAAACCTCTTCCAGAGTGCTCTGGACCTCAGACTTGGCCGAAGGTTCACCTTCCAACAAGACAATGACGCTAAGCACACAGCTAAAATAACAAAGGAGTGGCTTCAGAACAACTCTGTGACCATTCTTGACTGGCCCAGCCAAAGCCCTGACCAAAACCCAATTGAGCATCTCTGGAGAGACCTGAAAATGGCTGTCTACCAACGTTCACCATCCAACCTGACGGAACTGGAGAGGATCTGCATGGAAGAATGGCAGAGGATCCCCAAATCCAGGGGTGAAGAACTTGTTGCATCATTCCCAAGAAGACTCATGGCTGTACTAGCTCAAAAGGTGCTTCTCAATACTGAGCAAAGGGTCTGAAAACTTATGACCATGGGATATTTCAGTTTTTCTTTCTTAATAAATTTGCAAAAATTTCTACATTTGTTTTTTTCAGTCAAGATGGGGTGCAGAGTGTACATTAATGAGAAAAAAAAGGAACTTTTTTGAATTTACCAAATGGCTGAAATGAAACAGAGTGAAAAATTTAAAGGGGTCTGAATACTTTCCGTACCCACTGTAACTCATCATTCTCCCCTGCTTGTGCTGATCGCCGGCAGAGCAGGGGAGAATGATAAGAGCCGTCTCCAGAACCCTACGCCGGAGAACAGCGCGAACAGTACCGCTGTTTCCCAGGCGCCAGTACATGTGGTACTGATGTGGCACACGGACACAGATATCTCCAGTACGGTCTTCTACAGTACCGGAAATATCAGGACGTGTGAAAGAGCCCTTACACCGCAAGGTGAACGTCATGAAAAAAACAATACTTGACTTGTTGATTTGTTCATTCTGCCTCCCAAAGATCGCAGTAAGGCTCGGCTCATGTTTATCCTGCGCTGAGCACTTACACTGAGATTTCCGAATAAATCTCTGAAATACGTGATTCAGGCAAAATCACCAAGATTCAATATAATGAGGCAGATGGAGGCACTGTGGGTGCCGTTTGACTTGTGATCCAGCACTGTCCATCCGTGCATAAAAGCACGATCAGCCACAGTTTTGTGCACTTCTGAAAATAAGGACACCATGGAATAGAGGCCAGACAGAGTACAGAGTAACTCTGCTGCCTCATTATAGTGAATGGATACCTCGGGGGTTTAATCTGAATCATGTCACCCGGAGATTTAGACGGAAACCCTGATGTAAGTGCTCAGCATAGAGCACAAGATAAATGTGATCCCAAGCATTATATAAAATGTTCGAAATAAAAGCTTCAACTCAATTCACATGAAAAGCAAGCCCCCACTCAGGTCCATCATCTATCAAAGGAAATAAAGGGGGCTTCCACGTTACTGGTAGTAAAAAGGCTCTGAAAAAGTGAAATGGCTCCTCGCCCCCCAAAAGAAGTTCAGCAAATTCTCCGCTCCCAAATCCAAATGCCCCCGTGTGTGTAAACCACATTTAGCGCCCACGTTTGGCATTTCTGTAGTGATGAGATCCCGCCTAATTTACAGGTGCGTGTCTCCAGAAGCACGGGCTGGGCATAATGTACTGGTGATTGCTACTTACTAGTGACTGCAACTTATTGGTGACTACAAAAGAAGATTTGCAATTTTCACTAAATAAATTCCCAAAGGGGTATAATTTCCAAAATGAAGTCACTTGAGGGGGGATTCTGCTTTTCTAGCACTTAGGGGGCTCTTTATATGGAATCCACAAACTATTCTAGGAAAACCTATGCTCCAGGAGGCAAATATAGCTCCGTTCCTCCAGTCTCTCCGTATGGCTAAGCAGTACTGTACAGCCACATATGGGGTATTGCCACATTCAGCAGAAATTGTGGGACAAATTTTGGTGCCATTTTTACCCATTTCCCAGTGTGAAAATCTAAAATCTGGGGCGAAAGCAAAATTTTTGTGGTAAAAATGTGATTATTTTTCCTTTACTGCTCAATGGTATAAAATTCCGTGACCCTTCTGCAGTGTCAATATGATCACTGCACCCCTAGATGGATTCATAGAGGTGTAGTTTGTAAAATGGGGTCACTTATAGGGGTTCTGTCAGTGAGTCCCTCAAACCAGAACAGTAAAATCTGCACTATAATATGGCACTCTTTCCCTAATGAGTTTTGCACTGTGCCTGAAAAGTAGTTCCCTATTACTGTCACACTGAGAAGAAAATGCACAACAAACTGAGGTCTAAAATAAGGTAACTTATGGAGGGGTTCTGCTGCTCTGGCACCTCAGGGGCTCTGTCAATGTTACATGGCACCCTCAAACCAGTCCAGCAAAATCTGAACTCCAATATGGCGCAGTTTTCGACCACATATGGGGTATCGGCGTACTCAGGAGAAATTGCACAACAAATTATATGGTGCATTTACATTTTCATAGGAAAAATGCGATTTTTTATTTTTACAGCTCAACGTTATAAACTTCTGTGAAGCACGTGGGGGTTCAAGGTGCTCACCACACATCTAAATAAATTCCTTGAGGGGTCTAGTTTGCCAAATGGTGTCACTTGTGTGGGGTTCCCACTGTTTAGGCACATCAGGGGCTCTCCAAACGAGTCATGGCGTCCATTCTCGAATGCAGACAATTTTGCATTCAAAAAGTCGAATGGCGCTCCTTCCCTTTCGAGCCCCGCCGTGCGCCCAAACAGTAGTTTTCCTCCACATATTGGGTATCAGCGTACTCAGGAGGAATTGCACAACAAATTTTGTGGTCCATTTTTACCTTTGTGAAAGTAAAAAAAATTGGGGTCTAAAATAAATTTTTGGTGACAGTTAATAGTTAATTTTTTTCCTTCGACATTTCATTAATTCCTGTGAAGCACCTGAAGGGGTAATAAACTTCTTGAATGTGGTTTTGAGCACCTTGAGGGCTGCAGTTTTTGGAATTGTCAATTTGGGGTACTTTCGGTCATATAGGCCCCTCAAAGTCACTTCAAATATGATGTGGTCCTTAAAAAAAATGGTTTTGTATATTCTGTTGGAAAAATGAAAAATCGCTGGTCAACTTTTAACCCTTATAACTTCCTAACAAAAAAAAAATAAAATTGTAAAGGTGGGTTAATTTACATTTTGACTAAATTTGGAAATCTGCAGCTTGAACACAAAATACATTTACAGCTAGTGAATGAGAGGAGTCTGTAACTCTTCTCTCCTTTATTTCATGGTTACTACTAGAGACGGGCGTATCCTTTGACAGTCGAATGAATTGAATTTTCTCCAAAACAGAGAGACAGAAAAGGCGAGGGAGAGGGATACAGAGTGGAGAGAGAGAGAAGGAAAGAGGATTGAGTGGTGGAGTGTACGATTTGGCAAGGACTCGAATCAATCCAGTCATTTCTAAATACTACTCACCTAGGCGGTTATCTGTAGGTGTCTCCTCTTTGCACCACTGATCATCGCCCCTCACATTAGGGGTCTCATCTTTGCACCACTGATCATCGCCCCTCACATTAGGGGTCTCATCTTTGCACCACTGATCATCGCCCCTCACATTAGGGGTCTCATCTTTACGCCGTTGATCACCCATCACAATTTCCTCTATAGCATTAATACTGTTCAGATCTTTAGCTAAATCCAAAACCTGCAAAACAAATATTGTAAAAGTGATGATGGGAGAAGTCCCCGGGAATAATGGTGAGAAGATCCGGACATGTGATGTCTGTGGTCAGCTGTGATCCTGCCGTCTCCACCGCTCTCATTACACAAGTATAAAACATATAATACTGGAGGAGAAAACAAGACTGAACACAAGGACGTCACAGCCGTCTACACATCATAGGGAGATCTCCACCTACCTGATGGTCCTGTGGAGGAGGAGGAGCGGGACATCTCTCTGGGGTTGTCCTCTTACTGCAGAGAACTGAGGAGACACAGACAGGACGGACATCATTATTACATACAGAGAATTATAGGCCGTGTGTATTTAGTCTATTACCTGGTGATGTGCGGGGCCGGTGCTCCTCCATCATCACCTCCTGGTACCGATCCTTGTGTCCTTCTAGATACTCCCACTCCTCCATGGAGAAATAGACGGTGACATCCTGACACCTTATAGGAACCTGACACACACAATGATACCGTCATCACCCAGAATCCTCCAGTGCTGTCCTGTATAATGTCCCAGCATTCCCAGCAGCGTCACCTCTCCAGTCAGCAGCTCAATCATCTTGTTGGCGAGTTCTAGGATCTTCTGGTCATTGATGTCCTCAAGTATCTGGGGGTGAGGTGGAGGCCCCGGGATTGGGCTCAGGGATCCTTCCTGTCCTTCAGACACAGGGGCCTGACAGCGATCACTAGAGGTCTTCACTACTGTGTAATCCTGAGTGTGGAGACATTAATAATATCACTACAGACATCTCCAGAGCCCATCACCTCTCCGGTCATATCCCCTGTTATTCCCATAGATAATGAGGTCATGTGATGGCATCTGAGCCTCTCACCTCTCCGGTCATATCCCCTGTTATTCCCATAGATAATGAGGTCATGTGATGACATCAGAGCCTCTCACCTCTCCGGTCATATCCCGTTATTCCCATAGATAATGAGGTCATGTGATGACATCAGAGCCTCTCACCTCTCCGGTCATATCCCCTGTTATTCCCATAGATAATGAGGTCATGTGATGACATCAGAGCCTCTCACCTCTCCGGTCATATCCCCTGTTATTCCCATAGATAATGAGGTCATGTGATGTCATCAGATCCTCTCACCTCTCCGGTCATATCCCGTTATTCCCATAGATAATGGGGTCATGTGATGACATCAGAACCTCTCACCTCTCCGGTCATATCCCGTTATTCCCATAGATAATGAGGTCATGTGATGACATCAGAGCCTCTCACCTCTCCGGTCATATCCCGTTATTCCCATAGATAATGGGGTCATGTGATGACATCAGAACCTCTCACCTCTCCGGTCATATCCCGTTATTCCCATAGATAATGAGGTCATGTGATGACATCAGAGCCTCTCACCTCTCCGGTCATATCCCCTGTTATTCCCATAGATAATGAGGTCATGTGATGACATCAGAGCCTCTCACCTCTCCGGTCATATCCCGTTATTCCCATAGATAATGAGGTCATGTAATGACATCAGAGCCTCTCACCTCTCGGTCATATCCCCTGTTATTCCTATAGATAATGAGGTCATGTGATGACATCAGAGCCTCTCACCTCTCCGGTCATATCCCTGTTATTCCCATAGATAATGAGGTCATGTGATGACATCAGAGCCTCTCACCTCTCCGGTCATATCCCGTTATTCCCATAGATAATGAGGTCATGTGATGACATCAGAGCCTCTCACCTCTCCAGTCATATCCCGTTATTTCCATAGATAATGAGGTCATGTGATGACATCAGAACCTCTCACCTCTCCGGTCATATCCCGTTATTCCCATAGATAATGAGGTCATGTGATGACATCAGAGCCTCTCACCTCTCCGGACATATCCCGTTATTCCCATAGATAATGAGGTCATGTGATGACATCAGAGCCTCTCACCTCTCCGGTCATATCCCGTTATTCCCATAGATAATATGGTCATGTGATGACATCAGAGCCTCTCACCTCTCCAGTCATATCCCGGTTACTCCCATAGATAATGAGGTCATGTGATGACATCAGAGCCTCTCACCTCTCCAGTCATATCCCGGTTATTCCCATAGATAATGAGGTCATGTGATGACATCAGAGTCCATCACCTCTCCGGTCATATCCTCGGTTATTCCCATAGATAATGAGGTCATGTGATGACATCAGAGCCTCTCACCTCTCCAATCATATCCCCGGTTACTCCCATAGATAATGAGGTCATGTGATGACATCAGAGCCTCTCACCTCTCCAGTCATATCCCCGGTTATTCCCATAGATAATGAGGTCATGTGATGACATCAGAACCTCTCACCTCTCCGGTCATATCCCGTTATTTCACATAGATTAATGAGGTCATGTGATGATATCAGAGCCTCTCACCTCTCCGGTCATATCCCGTTATTCTCATAGATAATGAGGTCATGTGATGACATCAGAGCCTCTCACCTCTCCGGTCATATCCCGTTATTCACATAGATAATGAGGTCATGTGATGACATCAGAGCCTCTCACCTCTCCGGTCATATCCCGTTATTCCCATAGATAATGAGGTCATGTGATGACATCAGAGCCTCTCACCTCTTCGGTCATATCCGTTATTCCCATAGATAATATGGTCATGTGATGACATCAGAGCCTCTCACCTCTCCAGTCATATCCCGGTTACTCCATAGATAATGAGGTCATGTGATGACATCAGAGCCTCTCACCTCTCCAGTCATATCCCCGGTTATTCCATAGATAATGAGGTCATGTGATGACATCAGAGTCCATCACCTCTCCGGTCATATCCTCAGTTATTCCCATAGATAATGAGGTCATGTGATGACATCAGAGCCTCTCACCTCTCCAGTCATTCCCCGGTTACTCCCATAGATAATGAGGTCATGTGATGACATCAGAGCCTCTCACCTCTCCAGTCATATCCCCGGTTATTCCCATAGATAATGAGGTCATGTGATGACATCAGAACCTCTCACCTCTCCGGTCATATCCCGTTATTCACATAGATAATGAGGTCATGTGATGATATCAGAGCCTCTCACCTCTCCGGTCATATCCCGTTATTCCCATAGATAATGAGGTCATGTGATGACATCAGAGCCTCTCACCTCTTCGGTCATATCCCGTTATTCCCATAGATAATAGGTCATGTGATGACATCAGAGCCTCTCACCTCTCCAGTCATATCCCGGTTACTCCCATAGATAATGAGGTCATGTGATGACATCAGAGCCTCTCACCTCCAGTCAATATCCCGGTTATTCCCATAGATAATGAGGTCATGTGATGACATCAGAGTCCATCACCTCTCCGGTCATATCCTCGGTTATTCCCATAGTATGAGGTCATGTGATGACATCAGAGCCTCTCACCTCTCCAGTTCATATTCCTCCGGTTACTCCCATAGATAATGAGGTCATGTGATGACATCAGAGCCTCTCACCTCTCCAGTCATATCCCGCGTTATTCCCATAGATATATGAGGTCATGTGATGACATCAGAGCTCTCACCTCTCCGGTCATATCCCTGTTATCCCATAGATAATGAGGTCATGTGATGACATCAGAGCCTCTCACCTCTCCGGTCATATCCCGTTATTCCCATAGATAATGAGGTCATGTGATGACATCAGAGCCTCTCACCTCTCCGTCATATCCCGTTATTCCCATAGATAATGAGGTCATGTGATGACATCAGACCTCTCACCTCTCCGGTCATATCCCGTTATTCCCATAGATAATGAGGTCATGTGATGACATCAGAGCCTCTCACCTCTCCGGTCATATCCCGTTATTCCCATAGATAATGAGGTCATGTGATGACATCAGAGCCTCTCACCTCTCCGGTCATATCCCGTTATTCCCATAGATAATGAGGTCATGTGATGACATCAGAGCCTCTCACCTCTCCGGTCATATCCCGTTATTCCCATAGATAATGAGGTCATGTGATGACATCAGAGCCTCTCACCTCTCCGGTCATATCCCGTTATTCCCATAGATAATGAGGTCATGTGATGACATCAGAGCCTCTCACCTCTCCGGTCATATCCCGTTATTCCCATAGATAATGAGGTCATGTGATGACATCAGAGCCTCTCACCTCTCCGGTCATATCCCGTTATTCCCATAGATAATGAGGTCATGTGATGACATCAGAGCCTCTCACCTCTCCGGTCATATCCCGTTATTCCCATAGATAATGAGGTCATGTGATGACATCAGAGCCTCTCACCTCTCCGGTAATCCCCTGTTATTCCTATAGATAATGAGGTCATGTGATGACATCAGAGCCTCTCACCTCTCCGGTCATATCCCGTTATTCCCATAGATAATGAGGTCATGTGATGACATCAGAGCCTCTCACCTCTCCAGTCATATCCCGTTATTCCATAGATAATGAGGTCATGTGATGACATCAGAGACTCTCACCTCTCCGGTCATATCCCGTTATCCCATAGATAATGAGGTCATGTGATGACATCAGAGCCTCTCACCTCTCCGGTCATATCCCGTTATTCCCATAGATAATGAGGTCATGTGATGACATCAGAGCCTCTCACCTCTCCTGTCATATCCTGTTATTCCCATAGATAATGAGGTCATGTGATGACATCAGAGCCTCTCACCTCTCTGGTCATATCCTGTTATTCCCATAGATAATGAGGTCATGTGATGACGTCAGAGCCTCTCACCTCTCCGGTCATATCCCGTTATTCACATAGATAATGAGGTCATGTGATGATATCAGAGCCTCTCACCTCTCCGGTCATATCCCGTTATTCACATAGATAATGAGGTCATGTGATGACATCAGAGCCTCTCACCTCTCCGGTAAGCTGGAAGATTATCTCTAGAGTGAGACTTAATAACTTCTCTGCCATCTTGTGTCTGTCCTTATTCATCCTTGGGTGAATCATGAAAATGATCTTATATTGAAGAGAAAGGATCCTTTATTGCAAGAACCTGAAGTAATAGAAGAGGAGACATTGGGAAATAATAAGTAATTCCGTGCAGAAGATACAGTTACTGGATATAATGAGAGGAAACCATTATGGAACTAGCAAGGGAGACACCTCGGTGACTAGTTATCCCACTCACCTCATCCCCATGAAACACATCTGCAATAATGGAGATGGCAGAATTAATTATCTGACTGTTTCCCTTTTCAAGACAACTCCTTGATGTTTGCAGTCATAGCAGTCTCATAGCATGTCATATGACCACTACATCCAATCACTATGCCAGTATGTGTGTCACGTGACCACTGTAGACCTTTATTGGCAGCAATAGGCGAGTAACATTCTCCTACTATAACCATGGTTGTTGCTTCAGCGATGCACTGGTAGTCCTCAATTTACAAACATCCAACTTGCGTATAAGCCCTAGCTGCACTGCAGTTTAACCACTTAAATGCCATTGTCAACACGTACACGCGAAGAGGCTAACATCGGCACAAGCGTCGAGATCACAGGGAGAAAGACTTATTATCATTGCAGTTGGGGAACTGCTGAAGGCCCCTGTAATTGCCATTTTGGTCCTCCTGTGAAGCTCAGTCACAAGCGGTTGAATGATCGCAGGTTCCAATCCGATGAATAAAGTTTACAAAAAAAGTGTAAAAAACTATATAAAAAGGTAGAATAACACGTCTTCCCTTTAACAACAATAAAAATTACAGTTCTCCATCCTCCTCCTCCTTGACCTGTCCTCTGCCTTTGACACAGTCGACCACTGCCTACTGCTACAGATTCTTTCTTCCCATGGCATCAAAGACCTTGCCCTGTCCTGGATCGCCACTTACCTTTCCGACCGCACATTTATCGTCTCCCACTCCTACTCTACCTCCTCATCCCGCCCTCTGTCTGTTGGAGTCCCTCAAGGCTCTGTCCTGGGGCCCCTACTTTTTTCCACCTATACCCTTGGCCTAGGACAACTCATAAAGTCCCATGGCTTCCAGTACCACCTCTATGCGAACGATACTCAGATCTACTTCTCTGGCCCAGATGTCACCTCTCTGCTGTCCAGAATCCCGGAGTGTCTATCAGCCATATCCTCCTTCTTCACCTCTCGTTTCTTAAAACTCAATGTAGACAAAACCGAACTCATCATCTTTCCTCCATCTCACATATCTTCCCTACCCGATCTATCTATTATGGTAAATTGCATCACGATCTCTCCCGCACCTGAAATCCGCTGCCTCGGAGTAACTCTCGACTCTGCCCTGTCCTTCAAACTACACATCCAAACTTTTGCCACCTCCTGTCGCCTCCAACTTAAAAACATTTCCAGAATCTGTCCCTTCCTCAGCCCTCAATCTACTAAAACTCTTGTGCATGCCCTCATCATCTCTTGCCTTGATTACTGCAACACCCTACTCTGTGGCCTCCCCGTCAACTCTCTTGCACCACTCCAATCTGTCCTCAATTCTGCTGCCCGACTAATCCACCTCTCCCCTCGCTACTCCCCTGCTTCTCCCCTCTGCAAATCCCTCCACTGGCTCCCAATTCCCCAACAAATCCAGTTCAAACTACTAACACTGACCTACAAAGTCGTCCACAACCTGTCCCCTCCCTATATCTCTGAACTAATCTCCCAGTATCTTCCTTCACGTAATCTTCGATCCTCCCAAGACCTCCTACTATCCTCCACACTTATTCGTTCCTCACACAACCGCCTCCAAGACTTCTCCCGAATATCCTCCATCCTCTGGAATTCCACGCCTCAACATGTACGATTATCCACCACCCTTGGATCCTTCAGACGGAACCTGAAAAACCATCTCTTTAGGAAAGCCTACAATAACCATTCCGCCTCGCCGCCACCACCCTAGCTTCCGCCACGCCGCCACCACCAGAGCTGCCACATCGCCGCCACCACCAGAGCTGCCGCACCCCGACCTTCTGTTTCTTCCCCATTATCCCGTAGAATGTAAGTCCACAAGGACAGGGTCCTCTCCCCTCTGTACCAGTCTGTCATTGTAAATTTGTTTACTGTAAATGATATCTATAACTTTGTATGTTACCCCTTCTCATGTACAGCACCATGGAATTAATGGCGCTATATGAATAAATAATAATAAATTAAATGTCTCCAAAAAAGTCTGATCTATCAAAATATATAATTCTTTAAAAAAGTAAAAAAAAGCAAAAAAAAAAAACACAGGAAAGGCAGAATTGCCATTTTTTGATCTTTGCACTTTCCAAAAAATAATGCAAGGGAAAATAAATCAAAACATCATACGTACCCCAACAGGGTATATAAAAAAGAAAACTCTGCGTGCACAGCACCGTCAACAGAAAAATAAAAAAAAGCTGCAGCCTCAAAAAAATGGAGACACAAACCAAATTTATTCAGAATTTTTTTTTAACTACAGTCATGGCCAAAAGTTTTGAGAATGACACAAATATTAATTTTTACAAAGTCTACTGCTTCACTTTTTCTAATGGCAATTTGCATATACTCCAGAATGTTATAAAGAGTGATCAGCTTAACAGCAATTACTTGCAAAGTCAATATTTGGCTAGAAAATGAACTTTATCCCCCAAAACACATTTCAACATCATTGCAGTCCTGCCTTAAAAGGACCAGCTAACCTCTTTTCAGTGATTGCTCCATTAACACAGGTGTGGGTGTTGATGAGGACATGGCTGGAGATCAATCTGTCATGATTAAGTAAGAATGACACCACTGGACACTTTAAAAGGAGGCTAGTGCTTGGCATCATTGTTTCTCTTCTGTTAACCATGGTTATCTCTAAAGAAACACGTGCAGTCATCATTGCAATGCACAAAAATGGCCTAACAGGGAAGAGTATCGCAGCTAGAAAGATTGCACCTCAGTCAACAATCTATCGCATCATCAAGAACTTCAAGGAGAGAGGTTCCATTGTTGCCAAAAAGGCTTCAGGGCGCCCAAAAAAGACCAGCAAGCGCCAGGACCGTCTCTTAAAAGTGTTTCAGCTGCGGGATCGGGCTACCAGCAGTGCAGAGCTTGCTCAGGAATGGCAGCAGGCAGGTGTGAGTGCATCTGCAAGCACTGTGAGGCGGAGACTCTTAGAGCAAGGCCTGGTCTCAAGGAGGGCAGCAAAGAAGCCACTTCTCTCCAGAAAAAAACATCATGGACAGACTGATATTCTGCAAAAGGTACAGGCAGTGGACTGCTGAGGACTGGGGTAAAGTTATTTTCTCTGATGAATCCCCTTTTCGATTGTTTGGGACATTAGGAAAGCGCCTCATTCAGAGAAGACAAGGTGAGTGCTACCACCAGTCTTGTCTCATGCCAACTGTTAAGCATCCTGAAACCATTCATGTGTGGGTTTGCTTCTCAGCCAAGGGAATCGGCTTTCTCACAGTCTTGCCTAAAAACACAGCCATGAATAAAGAATGGTACCAGAATGTCCTCCAAGAGCAACTTCTGCCAACCCTCCAAGAGCAGTTTGGCGATCAACAATGCCTTTTCCAGCATGATGGAGCACCTTGCCATAAAGCAAAGGTGATAACTAAATGGCTCAGGGAACAAAACATATAGATTTTGGGTCCATGGCCTGGAAACTCCCCAGATCTTAATCCCATTGAGAACTTGTGTTCAATCATCAAGAGACGGGTGGACAAACAAAAAACTAAAAATTCTGACAAAATGAAAGCATTGATTGTGCAAGAATGGACTGCTATCAGTCAGGATTTGGTCTAGAAGTTGATTGAGAGCATGCCAGGGAGAATTGCAGAGGTCCTGAAGAAGAAGGGTCAACACTGCAAATATTGACTTGCTGCATTAACTCATTCTAACTGTCAATATAAGCTTTTGTTACTCATATGTTTACAATTATATTTCTGTCTGTGATAAAAACATCTGTCAAACACACATAAAAACCAGAGGGCAGCAGATCATGTGAAAATATAATATTTTTGTCATTCTCAAAACTTTTGGCCATGACTGTACATAAACAAAAAATTAAAAAAAGGACAAGTTTGCTACTGAACCGACGTGGAGAATCACACATGTTGGTCGATTTTACCACACAACGAATGACGTAAAAACAGAACCTAAAACAGGACGGGGGATTTGAGGTAATTTTTTTTTCCAGAATTTCACCTCAGATTTTTTTCCAGTTATTCAGGACATTACATGGTAAAATTAATAGTGTCGTTCAAAACTACTACATCTCCCGCGACAAACAAGCCTCGTACGGCTGTATAGCCAGAAAAATAACAACTGATGGCTCCTGGAAAAAAAAAGTGAGGGGAAAAAAAAAGGAAGCGAAAAATACTCTAGTCAAACAAGCGTTGTCAGGGGCTCCGGGAGGCCTTCAGATAACACTTATTGTGGAGAAAATCACGGTATGAAGGAAACATAAAACCTCTCGAGTTCCCTTCATCTCCTTCCTGTCAGGAAAGACAACAGCCTCAGTCACACTACTGAGGTAAAGTGAAAGCAAAGCTGTGATTGGGTAAAATGAAAGCTGTGCTCTGCTTGGTTGCTCTGGTAACATGAAAACACAGCTCTGATTGGTTGCTGGGGAGAATAAAAGCAGTTTTACCTTCCTACAGTTCTGTTAACCAAGATCAGACGAGCGTCGTCCTGTACAGACCACACGAGGTAACGGAGGGCTGAAATGGATGAATCTTGGATGGATATTGAAGTACAAAGTCTGTCTTTCTGTGCGTCATCTGTATGCATAGACTTTAAAAAAAAAGAGATATTCTCAAGTTAGAAAGCAATTCCCTATCCCCGGGGTAGGGACTATCTTTTCGATAGCTAGGCTTCTGACCGATGTGGCCCCCAACGATCCGGAGAAAAGCCCTGTCTGAACGGGGCGGATGTCGGTCATGCGTACAAGCGATCAATTCTTTCTTAACCCCTTCACGACTTATGACGTACTGATACGTCATGTCGTGTCCCTGCCAATGACGCAGGCTTGCAAGCCGAGCCTGCATCTTTCCAGGTAGATGATGGCTGTGTTATTCAGCCACCATCTACTTCTAACAGCAACAGGTGGACTGGAGATCCACTTGTGGCAGCTAACATGTTAAATGCACCGGCAAGGATGTGCATCATTTTCTGCACCGATCGGTGCTCCAGTGACGTAATCGCCGATGGGTTGTCATGACAGCTGGGGGTCTGCCGGAGACCTCCACGCTTGTCACTACGATCCTCCTGTGAAAGCCAGTGTTTAGCTGATGTTCATATCATAGGACATCCTGATTTCTGCTGCATTGCTTTGCTTAGCTCAAGCGTTAGTCACTAACAAATACAGTTAAAAGTGAGAAAGAAATATATAAAAAAAACCCGGAAAAAATACAAAAAAAAGTTTAAATCACCCCCCCCCTTTTTGCCTTATTAAAAATAAAACAATTAAATAAAATACACATATTTGGTATCACTGCATTCAGAAAAGTCCGATGTATCAGATTATAAACTAAATTAATCTGATCGGTAAACAGAATAACAAGAAAAAAAAATGTCCAGAATTAGGTTTCTTTTGTTCGTCGCAACATCGCAATAAAAGGAGATTAAAATATCGTATGTGCCACAAAATGGTATCAGTAAAATGTCAGCTCAGAGTGCAAAAAATAAGTAATCACACAGCCCCGCATGCTGAAAAATTTGAAGCGTTATGGGTCTCGGAAAATAGCAACAAAAAACTATTTTTTTTTAATATATATACAAATTTCTGAATTTTCTTTCACCAGCTAAATAAAAGAAACTACTATACATGTTTAGTATCTGAGCACTCGTACTGACCTGGGGAATCATATTGTTAGGTCAGTTTTATCATATAATGAACGTGTTAAATAGAAAAAAATAAATAAGAAAAACAACAATTGTGGAATTGCACTTTTTTTCAATTTCACCGCGCTTGGAAGTTTGATCGCACTTTTCAGTACATCACATGGACGGTGTCATTCAAAAGTACAACTTGTCCTGCAAAAAACAAGCCCTGATACGGCTATGGGGACGGAAAAATAAAAAAAGTTATGTCTCTTAGCCCGTTATTGCAGGCCATATCGCAGCAATTTTCAAGGTCTGCCGCAATAACGGACCGCAAAAAACTTGCAGATCGCCGTTTCCAATACTAAAGAAAAGTATTGGAAAGAAAAAAAGGCATTCCGCAAAACCGGAAGTTACGGAACACAAAAACGCAAGAAACGCAAAAACGGGCGGCAAAAACACGGTAAGCGTAAAACCAGCCTGCTGGTTTTACACTTACTGTGTTTTTGCGGCCCACTGCATTTCTATGGGGCCGCAAAAATTCTACTTAGGGCCGTATATACGGCCGTGAAAAAATATTGAGCTTGCTCGATATATTTCACGGCTTACGGACACGGGGCCCCCATAGAAAATTAATGACTTCCGCAAAACCGGAAGTTATGGTGTTCCGTAACTTCCGGTTTTGCGATCCGCAAGTTTTTGCGGTCCATTATTGCAGCAGACCTTAAAAAGTGCGGCAATATGGCCCACAAAAAAGGCATGCAATAAGGGGCCGCAAAAAAACACGGTAAGTGTAAAACCAGCCTTAGAAGGGGATGAAAAATCTGAAAAGAAACAAAGAGGTGAAGACGGCTCTTAGCGGTACTTCTAAATACTCTTAGGCCCAGATTCTCGACCTTCCTTTAGGAATTTGCTACTTTTTTAGTGGCATTGATCCTTGCACTGTATACTCAGTTTTGCGCCACTTTTTAACTTCTTTCCTTTTTAGTTCTCTTTTTTTATTCTTCCTCAACAACCTCGCTTATCCAGATGTTGTAGACAGATTCATAAAATGCAACTTTCACCAAAGAATTTTTGGGTGAATCTCACTCAAGTTCCTGCCTGGGATAAAGTCTCTGGAGTTTTCAGTTTGACTCATTACTGCGAATTTGTGGTGATGACAAAAAAGTCACAAACACCCTAAAAATTTTTGATGTTGTGACGATTTCATGAACCGGGAGCCCCATTTTGAAGAATTTGTCACAATAAAATCTCAGGAATTACCACCGGTCGAAAAAAAATAAATAAGTGACTTCAATAATTCCCAAATAATCATTCTGGGCCTTATTCTTTATTCCATCTTCATTAAAAATACACAACTATAAGGGAGGAAACAGAAACAAAGAGCTAATGGCAGTTTCGCCTGGCTTACGCTTCAGCTGGCGTCTACACTGCCTGTGACTTTTAATAAAGATGCAAAATAAGTTTTCAGAAGTGCTGGTGAATGCCGTCTCCGTTCATAATTTTATACTATGGAACACTCTGCCCAATAAATGCAGTAAGATAGACAATGTCATATCAATTAGAGACCGGTGTGATTATGGGATAAGTGATCACTCGCTAGAGATCACACAGGCTCATTGCCCATGTGCCCAGCGCAAGACATTAACCTTACACTTGTTTATGCGGGATCATTCGGCCATCGATGTGTTATGTGTGCACCACTACGCCAATAAAAGAATGTTATTATAAGCCTGCAGGGAATAAAAAAAATTAAAAGGTTGTCAGGCATCCAACCAAAAAAAAAAGTAGAGCTTGTCGGGCCTGCAGGAAGAAAAAAAAAAAAGGAAGAGATTGTCGGGCCTACAGGAAATAAAAGAACAGCTTGTTGGGCCTACAGGAAATAAAAGAACAGCTTGTTGGGCCTACAGGAAATAAAAGAACAGCTTGTAGGGCCTGCAGGAAGAAAAAGAAGAAGAGCTTGAAGGGCCTGCAGGAAGAAAAAGAAGAGCTTGTCGGGCCTGCAGGAAGAAAAAGAAGAGCTTGTCGGGCCTGCAGGAAGAAAAAGAAGAGCTTGTCGGGCCTGCAGGAAGAAAAAGAAGAGCTTGTCGGGCCTACAGGAAGAAAAAGAAGAAGAGCTTGTAGGGCCTGCAGGAAGAAAAAGAAGAGCTTGTTGGGCCTGAAGGAAGAAAAAGAAGAGCTTGTTGGGCCTGCAGGAAGAAAAAGAAGAGCTTGTTGGGCCTGCAGGAAGAAAAAGAAGAGCTTGTCGGGCCTGCAGGAAGAAAAAGAAGAGCTTGTCGAGCCTGCAGGAAGAAAAAGAAGAAGAGCTTGTAGGGTCCTGCAGGAAGAAAAAGAAGAGCTTGTCGGGCCTGCAGGAAGAAAAAGAAGAGCTTGTCGGGCCTGCAGGAAGAAAAAAGAAGAGCTTGTCGGCTCCCAGGAAGAAAAAAGAAGAGCTTGTCGGGCCTGCAGGAAGAAAAAGAAGAGCTTGTCGGGTCTGCAGGAAGAAAAAGAAGAGCTTGTCGAGCCTAGCAGGAAGAAAAAAAAAGAAGAGCTTGTCGAGCCTGAGGAGAAAAAGAAGAAGAGCTTGTCGGGCCTGCAGGAAGAAAAAGAAGAAGAGCTTGTCGGGCCTGCAGGAAGAAAAAGAAGAGCTTGTCGGGCCTACAGGAAAAAAAGAAGAGCTTGTCGGGCCTGCAGGAAAAAAGAAGAAGAGCTTGTCGGGCTCAGGAAGAAAAAGAAGCTTGTCGGGCCTAAGGAGAATAAAAGAAGACTTGTGGCCTGCAGGAAGAAAAAGAAGAAAGATTGTCGGGCTGCAGGAAGAAAAAGAAGATAGGCTTGTCGGGCCTGCAGGAAGAAAAAGAATAGACTTGTCGGGTCTGCAGGAAGAAAAGAAGAGCTTGTCGGGCCTACAAGAAGAAAAAGAGAAGAGCTTGTCAGGCCTGCAGGAAGAAAAAGAAGAAGAGGCTTGTCGGGCCTGCAGGAAAAAAAGAAGAGCTTGTCGGGCCTCAGGAAGAAAAAAAAAGAAGAGCTTGTAGGGCCTGCAGGAAGAAAAAGAAGAGCTTGTGGGCCTCAGGAAAAAAAGAAGAGCTTGTCGGGCCTACAGGAAAAAAAGAAGAGCTTGTCGGGCCTGCAGGAAGAAAAAAAGAAGAGCTTGTCGGGCCTGCAGGAAGAAAAAGAAGAGCTTGTCGGGCCTGCAGGAAGAAAAAGAAAGAGCTTGTAGGGCCTGCAGGAAGAAAAAGAAGAGCTTGTCGGGCCTGCAGGAAGAAAAAGAAGAGCTTGTCGGGCCTGCAGGAAGAAAAAGAAGAAGAGCTTGTCGGGCCTGCAGGAAGAAAAAGAAGAGCTTGTCGGGCTCAGGAAGAAAAAGAAGAAGAGCTTGTCGGGCCTGCAGGAGAAAAAGAAGAGCTTGTGGGCCTGCAGGAAGAAAAAGAAGAGCTTGTTGGGCTGCAGGAAGAAAAAGAAGAGCTTGTCGGCCTGCAGGAAGAAAAAGAAGAAGGCTTGTCGGGCCTGCAGGAAGAAAAAAGAAGAGCTTGTCGGGCCTGCAGGAAGAAAAAGAAGAAGAGCTTGTCGGGCCTGCAGGAAGAAAAAGAAGAGCTTGTCGGGCCTGCAGGAAGAAAAAGAAGAGCTTGTCGGCCTGCAGGAAGAAAAAAGAAGAGCTTGTCGGGCCTACAGGAAGAAAAAGAAGAGCTTGTCGGCCTGCAGGAAGAAAAAGAAGAAGAGCTTGTCGGGCCTGCAGGAAGAAAAAGAAGAGCTTGTCGGGCCTGCAGGAAGAAAAAGAAGAAGAGCTTGTCGGGCCTGCAGGAGAAAAAAAGAAGAGCTTGTCGGGCCTACAGGAAATAAAAGAAGAAGCTTGTCGGGCCTGCAGGAAGAAAAAGAAGAAGAGCTTGTCGGGCCTGCAGGATAGAAAAAAAGAAGAGCTTGTCGGGCCTGCAGGAAGAAAAGAAGAAGAGCTTGTCGGCCTGCAGGAAGAAAAAGAAGAAGAGCTTGTCGGCCTACAGAAGAAAAAGAAGAAGAGCTTGTCGGCCTGCAGGAAGAAAAAGAAGAAGAGCTTGTCGGGCCTGCAGGAAGAAAAAGAAGAGCTTGTCGGGCCTACAGGAAGAAAAAGAAGAAGAGCTTGTAGGGCCTGCAGGAAGAAAAAGAAGAGCTTGTTGGGCCTGCAGGAAGAAAAAGAAGAGCTTGTTGGGCCTGCAGGAAGAAAAAGAAGAGCTTGTGGGCCTGCAGGAAGAAAAAGAAGAGCTTGTCGGGCCTGCAGGAAGAAAAAGAAGAGCTTGTCGAGCCTGCAGGAAGAAAAAGAAGAAGAGCTTGTAGGGTCTGCAGGAAGAAAAAGAAGAGCTTGTCGGGCCTGCAGGAAGAAAAAGAAGAGCTTGTCGGGCCTGCAGGAAGAAAAAGAAGAAGAGCTTGTCAGGCTGCAGGAAGAAAAAGAAGAAGAGCTTGTCGGGCCTGCAGGAAGAAAAAGAAGAAGAGCTTGTCGGGCCTGCAGGAAGAAAAAGAAGAGACTTGTCGGGCCTACAGAAGAAAAAGAAGAAGAGCTTGTAGGGCCTGCAGGAAGAAAAAGAAGAGCTTGTTGGCCTGCAGGAAGAAAAAGAAGAGCTTGTTGGGCCTGCAGGAAGAAAAAGAAGAGCTTGTTGGGCCTGCAGGAAGAAAAAGAAGAGAGCTTGTCGGCCTGCAGGAAGAAAAAGAAGAAGCTTGTCGAGCCTGCAGGAAGAAAAAGAAAAGAGCTTGTAGGGTCTGCAGGAAGAAAAAGAAGAGCTTGTCGGGCCTGCAGGAAGAAAAAGAAGAGCTTGTCGGGCCTGCAGGAAGAAAAAGAAGAAGAGCTTGTCGGGCTCCCAGGAAGAAAAAGAAGAAGAGCTTGTCGGGCCTGCAGGAAGAAAAAGAAGAGCTTGTCGGGTCTGCAGGAAGAAAAAGAAGAGCTTGTCGGCCTACAGGAAGAAAAAAAGAAGAGCTTGTCGGCCTGCAGGAAAGAAAAGAAGAAGAGCTTGTCGGGCCTGCAGGAAGAAAAAAAGAAGAGCTTGTCGGGCCTGCAGGAAGAAAAAGAAGAGCTTGTCGGGCCTACAGGAAGAAAAGAGAAGAGCTTGTCGGGCCTGCAGGAAGAAAAAGAAGAAGAGCTTGTCGGGTCCTGCAGGAAGAAAAAGAAGAAGAGCTTGTCGGGCCTACAGGAAAAAAAGAAGAGCTTGTAGGGCCTGCAGGAAGAAAAAAGAAGAGCTTGTCGGGCTGCAGGAAGAAAAAGAAGAGAGCTTGTCGGGCCTGCAGGAGAAAAAGAAGAGTTGTCGGGCTGCAGGAAGAAAAAGAAGAGCTTGTCGGCCTGCAGGAAGAAAAAGAAGAAGAGCTTGTGGGCCTGCAGGAAGAAAAAGAAGAGCTTGTCGGGCCTGCAGGAAGAAAAAAAGAGCTTGTCGGGCCTCAGGAAGAAAAAGAAGAAGAGCTTGTAGGGGCCTGCAGGAAGAAAAAAGAAGAGCTTGTGGGCCTGCAGGAAGAAAAAGAAGAGCTTGTCGGGCCTGCAGGAAAAAAAGAAGAGCTTGTCGGCCTCAGGAAGAAAAAAGAAGAGCTTGTCGGCCTGCAGGAAGAAAAAGAAGAAGAGCTTGTCGGCCTGCAGGAAGAAAAAGAAGAAGAGCTTGTCGGGCCTGCAGGAAGAAAAAGGAAGAGCTTGTCGGGTCTGCAGGAAGAAAAAGAAGAGACTTGTCGGGCCTGCGGGAAGAAAAAGAAGAAGAGCTTGTCGGGCTCCCGGGAAGAAAAGAAGAAGAGCTTGTCAGGGCTCAGAGAAAAAGAAGAAGAGCTTGTCGGGCTGCAGGAAAAAAAAGAAGAAGCTTGTCGGGCTGCAGGAAGAAAAAAGAAGAGCTTGTAGGGCCTGCAGGAAAAAAAAGAAGAGCTTGTCGGCCTACAGAAGAAAAAAAAAGAAGAGCTTGTCGGGCTGCAGGAAGAAAAAGAAGAAAGCTTGTCGGGCCTGCAGGAAGAAAAAAGAAGAGACTTGTCGGGCCTGCAGGAAGAAAAAGAAGAAGAGCTTGTCGGGCTGCAGGAAGAAAAAGAAGAAGAGCTTGTCGGGCCTGCAGAAAGAAAAAGAAGAGCTTGTCGGCCTCAGAAGAAAAGAAGAAGGCTTGTCGGGCCTGCAGGAAGAAAAAAAGAAGAGCTTGTCGGGCTCTGCAGGAAGAAAAAGAAAGAGCTTGTCGGGCCTGCAGGAAGAAAAAGAAGAAGAGCTTGTCGGGCCTACAGGAAAAAAAGAAGAGCTTGTCGGGCCTACAGGAAATAAAAGAAGAAATTGTCGGGCCTGCAGGAAGAAAAAGAAGAAGAGCTTGTAGGGCCTGCAGGAAGAAAAAAGAAGAGCTTGTAGGGCCTGCAGGAAGAAAAGAGAAGAGCTTGTCAGGCCTGCAGGAAGAAAAAGAAGAAGAGCTTGTCAGGCCTCCAGGAAGAAAAAGAAGAAGAGCTTGTCAGGCCTGCAGGAAGAAAAAGAAGAAGCGCTTGTCGGGCCTGCAGGAAGAAAAAGAAGAGCTTGTCGGGCTGCAGGAAGAAAAAGAAGAAGAGCTTGTCGGGCCTACAGGAAGAAAAAGAAGAAGAGCTTGTCGGCCTGCAGGAGAAAAAAGAAGAGCTTGTCGGGCCTCAGGAAGAAAAAGAAGAGCTTGTCGGGCCTGCAGGAAGAAAAAGAAGAGCTTGTCGGGCTGCAGGAAGAAAAAGAAGAAGCTTGTCGGGCCTACAGGAAATAAAAGAAGAGCTTGTCGGGCCTGCAGGAAGAAAAAGAGAAAGAGAGATTGTCGGGTCTCAGGAAGAAAAAGAAGAAGAGCTTGTCGGGCCTGCAGGAAGAAAAAGAAGAAGAGCTTGTCGGGCCTACAGGAAGAAAAGAAGAAGAGCTTGTCGGGCCTGCAGGAAGAAAAAGAAGAGGCTTGTCGGGCCTACAGGAAGAAAAAGAAGAGCTTGTCGGGCCTGCAGGAAGAAAAAGAAGAGCTTGTGGGCCTGCAGGAAGAAAAAGAAGAGCTTGTCGGGCCTGCAGGAAGAAAAAGAAGAGCTTGTCGAGCCTGCAGAAGAAAAGAAGAGCTTGTCGAGCTGCAGGAAGAAAAAGAAGAGCTTGTCGGGCCTGCAGGAAGAAAAAGAAGAGCTTGTCGGGTCTGCAGGAAGAAAAAGAAGAGCTTGTCGAGCCTGCAGGAAGAAAAAGAAGAAGAGCTTGTCGGGTCTGCAGGAAGAAAAAGAAGAGCTTGTCGGGTCTGCAGGAAGAAAAAGAAGAGCTTGTCGGGTCTGCAGGAAGAAAAAGAAGAAGAGCTTGTCGGGTCTGCAGGAAGAAAAAGAAGAAGAGCTTGTCGGGTCTGCAGGAAGAAAAAGAAGAAGCTTGTCGGGTCTGCAGGAAGAAAAAGAAGAAGAGCTTGTCGGGTCTGCAGGAAGAAAAAGAAGAAGAGCTTGTCGGGTCTGCAGGAAGAAAAAGAAGAGCTTGTCGAGCCTACAGGAAGAAAAAAAAAAAGAAGAGCTTGTCGAGCCTGAAGGAAGAAAAAGAAGAAGAGCTTGTCGGCCTGCAGGAAGAAAAAAGAAGAAGAGCTTGTCGGGCCTGCAGGAAGAAAAAGAAGAAGAGCTTGTCGGGTCTGCAGGAAGAAAAAGAAGAAGAGCTTGTCGGGCCTGCAGAAAGAAAAAGAAGAAGAGCTTGTCGGGCCTGCAGGAAAAGAAAAAGAAGAGCTTGTCGGGCTCCCAGAAAGAAAAAGAAGAGCTTGTCGGGCTCCCAGAAAGAAAAGAAGAAGAGCTTGTCAGGCCTGCAGGAAGAAAAAGAAGAAGAGCTTGAAGGGCCTGCAGGAAGAAAAAGAAGAGCTTGTCGGGCCTGCAGGAAGAAAAAGAAGAAGAGCTTGTCGGGCCTACAGGAAACAAAAGAAGAGCTTGTCGGGCCTACAGGAAATAAAAGAAGAAATTGTCGGGCCTGCAGGAAGAAAAAGAAGAAGAGCTTGTAGGGCCTGCAGGAAGAAAAAGAAGAAGAGCTTGTAGGGCCTGCAGGAAGAAAAAGAAGAAGAGCTTGTCAGGCCTGCAGGAAGAAAAAGAAGAAGAGCTTGTCAGGCCTGCAGGAAGAAAAAGAAGAAGAGCTTGTCAGGCCTGCAGGAAGAAAAAAAAGAAGAGCTTGTCAGGCCTGCAGGAAGAAAAAAAGAAGAGCTTGTCGGTCTGCAGGAAGAAAAAAGAAAAGAGCTTGTCGGGCTGCAGGAAGAAAAAGAACAAGAGCTTGTCGGGCTCCCAGGAAGAAAAAGAAGAAGAGCTTGTCGGGTCTGCAGGAAAAAAAAGAAGAGCTTGTCGGGTCTGCAGGAAGAAAAAGAAGAAGAGCTTGTCGGGTCTGCAGGAAGAAAAAGAAGAAGAGCTTGTCGGGCTCCCAGGAAGAAAAAGAAGAAGAGCTTGTCGGGCTCCCAGGAAGAAAAAGAAGAAGAGCTTGTCGGGCCTGCAGGAAGAAAAAGAAGAAGAGCTTGAAGGGCCTGCAGGAAGAAAAAGAAGAGCTTGTCGGGCCTGCAGGAAGAAAAAGAAGAAGAGCTTGTCGGGCCTACAGGAAGAAAAAGAAGAAGAGCTTGTCAGGCCTGCAGGAAGAAAAAGAAGAAGAGCTTGTAGGGCCTGCAGGAAGAAAAAGAAGAAGAGCTTGTCAGGCCTGCAGGAAGAAAAAGAAGAAGAGCTTGTCAGGCCTGCAGGAAGAAAAAGAAGAGCTTGTCGGGCCTGCAGGAAGAAAAAGAAGAAGAGCTTGTAGGGCCTGCAGGAAGAAAAAGAAGAAGAGCTTGTCAGGCCTACAGGAAGAAAAAGAAGAAGAGCTTGTCAGGCCTGCAGGAAGAAAAAGAAGAGCTTGTCGGGTCTGCAGGAAGAAAAAGAAGAAGAGCTTGTCGGGCCTGCAGGAAGAAAAAGAAGAAGAGCTTGTCAGGCCTACAGGAAGAAAAAGAAGAAGAGCTTGTCAGGCCTGCAGGAAGAAGAGCTTGTCGGGTCTGCAGGAAGAAAAAGAAGAACGTAACCCTTAGTGCAATAAGAATAGGGGGAAAAGAAGAAAAGGCTTCACCCAGGCAGTGGGGGTAAAATATAAAATTTTATTAAGTATACGTATAAAAATATAACACAAGCATCAATTAAGATAAAAAGGAAGCCAAAGCCCCACACAGTGTAATCCAATACCCTGGTATATAATAAGAATCAATCAGGTCAATAATAGAATATATCAGACAGTATGCTAAAAACGGACTAAATAATAGTACAGTGAAATTTATATACTAGTGCATTCAAGAAAAGAATATATGTATGTAATTGTGCTAAATAAAATACATAAAGCAGTGTATCCACACAGATATGCCCTTTACAATATGCCTTTAAATATATGCATGTCACTGATGCAAATATAATGTGTAACAAAAAATGGTGCAGACATAAATAAAATCCAATGTTGCTAACAGGAACTACCACAATATGCGCACCAAATGAAATGTGCTTATATAAGACCTATCACCGTGACTAACATAACTACTAAATGTCCATAAAAATAATCATACAACCTGAAATACCAGGGGAGGAAATCGCTGGTGGTGGCCAGGCAACCTAGAACGCGCCCCGACGCGCGTTTCGGAAAGGTTATTCCTTCGTCAGGGTTTGGTGCGCATATTGTGGTAGTTCCTGTTAGCAACATTGGATTTTATTTATGTCTGCACCATTTTTTGTTACACATTATATTTGCATCAGTGACATGCATATATTTAAAGGCATATTGTAAAGGGCATATCTGTGTGGATACACTGCTTTATGTATTTTATTTAGCACAATTACATACATATATTCTTTTCTTGAATGCACTAGTATATAAATTTCACTGTACTATTATTTAGGCCGTTTTTAGCATACTGTCTGATATATTCTATTATTGACCTGATTGATTCTTATTATATACCAGGGTATTGGATTACACTGTGTGGGGCTTTGGCTTCCTTTTTATCTTAATTGATGCTTGTGTTATATTTTTATACGTATACTTAATTAAATTTTATATTTTACCCCCACTGCCTGGGTGAAGCCTTTTCTTTTTTTCCTTTTCTTCTTTTCCCCCTATTCTTATTGCACTAAGGGTTACGTTCTCCTATTTGGCTGGTTTATGCCATCCACCCTTCTTTTGTTTTGAGATTCAATTATTTGGTGTGGATAAAATTTTTTAGTATTTTATTTTATTATTTTAATTTATTATACATTTCCACACTGTATTGTATTTCATTTCAATTTGGTTTTTAGGAAGAAAAAGAAGAAGAGCTTGTCGGGTCTGCAGGAAGAAAAAGAAGAAGAGCTTGTCGGGCCTGCAGGAAGAAAAAGAAGAAGAGCTTGTCGGGCCTGCAGGAAGAAAAAGAAGAAGAGCTTGTCAGGCCTACAGGAAGAAAAAGAAGAAGAGCTTGTCAGGCCTGCAGGAAGAAAAGCTTGTCGGGTCTGCAGGAAGAAAAAGAAGAAGAGCTTGTCGGGCCTGCAGGAGGAAAAGAAGAGCTTGTCAGGCCTGCAGGAAGAAGAAGAATAAGAGCTTGTCGGGCCTGCAGGAGGAAAAGAAGAAGAGCTTGTCGGGCCTGCAGGAAGAAAAAGAAGAAGAGATTGTCAGGCCTGCAGGAAGAAAAAGAAGAAGAGCTTGTCAGGCCTGCAGGAAGAAAAAGAAGAAGAGCTTGTCAGGTCTGCAGGAAGAAAAAGAAGAAGAGCTTGTCAGGCCTACAGTAAGAAAAAGAAGAAGAGCTTGTCAGGCCTGCAGGAAGAAGAGCTTGTCAGGCCTGCAGGAAGAAAAAGAAGAAGAGCTTGTCGGGCCTGCAGGAGGAAAAGAAGAAGAGCTTGTCAGCCCTACAGGAAGAAAAAGAAGAAGAGCTTGTCAGGCCTGCAGGAAGAAGAGCTTGTCAGGCCTGCAGGAAGAAAAAGAAGAAGAGCTTGTCAGGCTCCCAGGAAGAAAAAGAAGAAGAGCTTGTCGGGCCTGCAGGAAGAAAAAGAAGAGCTTGTCGGGCCTACAGGAAGAAAAAGAAGAGCTTGTCGGGCCTACAGGAAATAAAAGAAGAGCTTGTCGGGCCTGCAGGAGGAAAAGAAGAAGAGCTTGTCGGGCCTGCAGGAGGAAAAGAAGAAGAGCTTGTCGGGCCTGCAGGAGGAAAAGAAGAAGAGCTTGTCGGGCCTGCAGGAGGAAAAGAAGAAGAGCTTGTCGGGCCTGCAGGAGGAAAAGAAGAAGAGCTTGTCGGGCCTGCAGGAGGAAAAGAAGAAGAGCTTGTCGGGTCTGCAGGAAGAAAAAGAAGAAGAGCTTGTCGGGCCTGCAGGAGGAAAAGAAGAAGAGCTTGTCGGGCCTGCAGGAGGAAAAGAAGAAGAGCTTGTCGGGTCTGCAGGAAGAAAAAGTAGAGCTTGTCGGGCCTGCAGGAAGAAAAAGAAGAAGAGCTTGTCGGGTCTGCAGGAAGAAAAAGAAGAAGAGCTTGTCGGGCCTGCAGGAGGAAAAGAAGAAGAGCTTGTCGGGCCTGCAGGAGGAAAAGAAGAAGAGCTTGTCGGGCCTGCAGGAGGAAAAGAAGAAGAGCTTGTCGGGCCTGCAGGAAGAAAAAGAAGAAGAGCTTGTCGGGCCTGCAGGAGGAAAAGAAGAAGAGCTTGTCGGGCCTGCAGGAGGAAAAGAAGAAGAGCTTGTCAGGCCTGCAGGAGGAAAAGAAGAAGAGCTTGTCGGGCCTGCAGGAAGAAAAAGAAGAAGAGCTTGTCGGGCCTGCAGGAGGAAAAGAAGAAGAACTTGTCGGGCCTGCAGGAAGAAAAAGAAGAAGAGCTTGTCGGGCCTGCAGGAGGAAAAGAAGAAGAGCTTGTCAGGCCTGCAGGAAGAAAAGAAGAAGAGCTTGTCGGGCCTGCAGGAGGAAAAGAAGAAGAGCTTGTCGGGCCTGCAGGAAGAAAAAGAAGAAGAGCTTGTCGGGCCTGCAGGAAGAAAAAGAAGAAGAGCTTGTCGGGCCTGCAGGAGGAAAAGAAGAAGAGCTTGTCGGGCCTGCAGGAGGAAAAGAAGAAGAGCTTGTCGGGCCTGCAGGAGGAAAAGAAGAAGAGCTTGTCGGGCCTGCAGGAGGAAAAGAAGAAGAGCTTGTCGGGCCTGCAGGAGGAAAAGAAGAAGAGCTTGTCGGGCCTGCAGGAGGAAAAGAAGAAGAGCTTGTCGGGCCTGCAGGAGGAAAAGAAAAAGTTGGAGGACCTCCAGAAAAAAAATAAATAAAAGAGGAGATTGTCGCCTCCGTCCAGCGGTGACAGGTTACTGACAGGTCCGGTGGTCCGGATACTGCTGTACTCACACACTTGTGTCCCGGCGTCTCCCCCCGGACGCTGCGGTTTCCACATTTGTTGTAATGACCTTTGTGTTGGGATAAATCAAATATTTGTCGTTCGCGGTCGGCTCCTGTTCACACTGTTTGTATAAGGCCGGGAGCGGCGACTCTACACCAATAACAATAACATCATTCCCCACCTGGAGGAGCACCGATCACTGCTGGGGCCCAATAATCAGAGCACAGCGGTCTACAGGGGGCAATGTGCGCATGTGCAGGGAGGCCCAGGACCCAGAACCTGCTCTACCTGTCCTGTACAAATAACCCATTGTGCGCCGATCCCCTGATGTTCTCTCCTCCAGATCATCCCCTCCATGTACAGAACGGAGGAGCCGCCACCCGCACCACACCGCGACCCACGCTCCGCACACCGGAGCCTCCAGCGAGTGTCAGAGAGGAAGCGGAGGAAACCCGGCAGCGACCGGAGCGAGAACACAACACACACATACCTCCACCTGTAGAGCGGCGCCGCCGTGTGCGGACAGGACCTGTGTGACGTCACAGTCATGTGATCAGTCACATGGGGAGGAGTCACATGATCAGGGGCGGAGCTCCAGGTGTCTCAGTGTCTGCAGCTCTTTTATTATAAAGATATAAAGAAAACTCCAGAAATAAAACATCAATAAATAAGTAACGAAACCAAAGAAATCAGCTCCAACCAAAAAGTGCGGAGTCCTCAGTCCTTTCTCTTCTTCAGAGCTATTCCAGCTCCAGAGGCGCCGCAGCAGAGACATTATTGAGTCGCACAGCCAGGGCCTGTGGGGTACTCGGCACCGAGCCCGTTCACTTCAATGGGGGATGTCACGGGTACCGCAGCTCGGTCCGTTGCCCTGGGCAATCACCATAAAATGTGGGATATTTACAGGGGATTAAAGGATGTATACAGTTTGTTCGTGACGCCACCTGTGGTTTCTGGTCAGGGTGACCAGCGCTGCAGGGTAGATCCTCTGAGGGGTTGTTACTGGGCAGCAAGGTGTTAAGTCTTCCACAGGCGAGACTGATCCCTTAGGGTATATGGCGGTGTAGGGGTGCAGGAGCAATAAGGCAGACACACACATGAAAGTCTCTTTCTGTACCTTTACTGATGGTATAGATGCAGACACGTCCCGGGAAGCTGTCAGGGTGGAGGATGCCTGTCCAGTACTCCCACTGAGTAGGTGTAGGGCCTCCGTACTCCTGTATGTGTGTGAGTTTCTGACCTGTATGAAACGAAGTCTAACTCTGTCTTCTCATATACGCCCGGCTGACTTTGTGGTGAGGCCTTCTCGTGGATAGAACAGTGTCTCTGTATGCAGCGTCCTGCTAGACCCCCGTCTTCCTGACCTCGGTTACGTATCAGCACTCCTGGGCCCCTGCGACCTGAAGTCCAGCAGGGTCTCCGGTTTCTCCTACTAGTCGTGTAGATGCTAGCAAGCTTGGACCCGGTGTCCGGTGGTGCAGAGTAGAGGTAAGCGATCAATGCTGTTTCAACCTCTGTCACTCTCTTCTTCCTTCCACTCACCTTTCGTCCTACTCTAACCCTTAACATAAGCACACTCTAGCAGTAGATCACAGATTCTCCTTTCTCTTCACCGCTCTCAAAGCGTCGACACGCTTGCTCACTGACACTACCTCAGTTGACTCAGTTCTGACCTGGCTAAAGTGGCTATCTTCCTCCACTATTACTGGACTCCACAAAATGAACTAAGTGCAAGCTGTAGTCTTCAGTCTTTCTGTACTGCTGTTCCCTTTCCTTCACTTCCTTCTGAGGCTCTGTCTGAAGCAGCTATCAGGACCTTCCATCAGACTGATCTATGCACACTTCAAGAGCTACTTTCCACTTTCTAGGGTAACAGTCAGTCTTTCAGCTTTCTCAAATAACTCTCCCTCACAGCTCGTCTGAGGTAAAACCAACAACTCCTCTCAGATCAAACTCTCTTCAAATCTGACTAAAATCTAACTGCCGTCTCTCTCCACAACCCTTATATATATGCATACTCTTCAAGGGCTCCCTCTAGTGGCTCCAGGGAAAAGCGAAGGTGTGAATGCATATCAGGTGTGAGTGTGGGTTTACCTTCTGTGCATCCTCCAGGGTACATGTGGCTCCAAGCGCAGCTGGGCTACACATCCCCCCCGAGTTATCATCAGCACTCCCGGGCTGAAAAATACATTGTTATATAACATTAACATAACTCATCCCTTGCGGGAGGTAAGGACACTTCGAACGTTGCAATAAATACAATTGGCAAAATAGAAAACACTTTCAAATGCAAATTTACAAGATTCTTGTGGAGGACCCGTTCAAAACCTCCCACGGTGGTCCTGGGTGGGCTGCAGGACTTCCCTTCTGCAGACCTCACTCTAGGCCACACCACACAGGTTTTTCTTCAGAGGTAGTACGGTTTACATAAAACCAAGATGGGGCACCAGGTGCCAACTATTTACATTAAAAGTTTTTGTGCTGCAAGAGTCCTCAGCACGCAGTCCACATCATAAGAGCATTATCAAAACCACATTACCCAACTGGGGTACAATATACACCATCATGTAAACATTTTTACAATAAAGTGCAACTTTTCTGGCAACTTTGTACAGTACAGTAAACCCTGTCCGGGTCCTACTGGTCTTCAGCAAATACGGCAGCATCTTCCATACCTGGGGCTGGAAGCACACTGTGGGTTCTAAACCTCATCACCATGAAGTCATGTCCTGCTACCGGTGTCTGGGTAGCTACAGTTCTCTTTTCTACTTTTGTTCTGCGACTGCCTGGAGGCCTGACAGGTGCCTCTCCTAAGCTTAGGCTCTGCAGGTTGCACAGGCTTGGCTCAGCAGGGGACACTTTTGCAGCCGCTGCGCTCTGCATCGTTTCAGAATAGGACGCAGGTGCGCGGACTGGCGCCGGTGTGGCTGGGGCCTGGGACAGAGACACGGGGTGCGTTTCCTGCTTCAGGGACCGGGGCGCTGACTCTGGAGACGTTCAGGGCATACCACCCCTTAAGCCCCCAATGCCGCGTGTAGGAGACTACATCCCCTATCAGCAGGTCCCTGTCCAGGTGCCCCTCAGGCAGGTGAGACTCCACATCCCTCCGGTTCACAAAGACCTCCTGGTACAGGCCGGGTTCATGGATGAACCCCCAGCCTCCCTGGAGTTTGAAGTCTCGTATTGCCCCCTGGCGCCGCGGTTCCCGGAGCGTACCTTTGTCTCGCCGGACGATCTCCTTATCGGCAAGATCCTGCTCCCGGTACCTCTGGCAAAGCCGCTGCGCCTCACGCTGCTCCCGCTGCTGACGCTCCTCCTGCTCACGGCGTCTCCACTCGTTCTCCTTCTGGGCGGCGTACTCCACGTCGTCCAGGAGCTCCATTTCCTCCCAGTCGATTTCCATTTCATCGGGCCGGATTCCTTCCGTCGTCCCTACCGGGGGACTGCATTCCGCTGCTACCGCTGCGGCCTCTGGTTCCAGGCCTGGCTGGCGTTCCGGTCCGGGCAACGCCTCCTCAGCCTCCTCTCCTCCCGCCGCGGCCTCGGCGGGGTCAGGTACAGCTCTTCCGGGGCCGGCCTCCGGTTCCTCCTCAGCTGCTGATTCCAGTGGTGGCGCGGGTGGCAGTTGCGCATCCAGGGGGGAGAGGAGCTGGTCCCACTGCAGCCGCAGTTTCATGGCACGCCAGCTCCACTCCATTGCCTCCATCTCTGCGCGGTGTCGGGCCAGATCCCGCAGCGCCGCATCCACCTCCTCCACACGATACATCATTTCTTCGTCCTCCCGACCTGGGGAAGTTTCGAGCACAGGCTGCAGCTCTTCAGAGGAACGGGTCTGCGCACCGCCATTCCCTCACACAGCGACTCCTGTCCTTCCGCCATCTCACTCCAGGCCAGACTGTGCTTTCCATCCGGAACGCTCTGGTCTTTTCCGTGGAGGCGGGACTTTTGTCTTCTCTTCCTTGCACTGAGGATGAAGAGGAGGCGGATCTCTCTTGCAGTGGGGCATGCTCTGACATTGTAGAAGCACTTGGATAGGGCGGCCATAACTTTCGCGCCACAGGGGGGGGTACGCCCACGAATACACACCCCTCTTCTTCACCAGCGCCTCAGGGCGCGAATATGGCGGCAAATGGCGCCAAAAATCACAAAAACAGCAACACAGTCCTTTGCACAAAAACAGTCCACTTCAGGCACACAGGACTCGCATATAGCGAGCTTCGGATCCTGTTCGTGACGCCAAGTTTGAATGAGTCGCACAGCCAGGGCCTGTGGGGTACTCGGCACCGAGCCCGTTCACTTCAATGGGGGATTGGGGGATGTCACGGGTAGCACAGCTCGGTCCGTTGCCCTGGGCGATCACCATAAAATGTGGGATATTTACAGGGGATTAAAGGATGTATACAGTTTGTTCGTGACGCCACCTGTGGTACCTGGTCAGGGTGACCAGCGCTGCAGGGTAGATCCTCTGAGGGGTTGTTACTGGGCAGCAAGGTGTTAAGTCTTCCACAGGCAAGACTGGATCCCTCAGGGTATATGGCGGTGTAGGGGTGCAGGAGCAATAAGGCAGACACACACACGAAAGTCTCTTTCTGTACCTTTACTGATGGTATAATTGCAGGCACGTCCCAGGAAGCTGGCAGGGTGGAGGATGCCTGTCCAGTACTCCCACTGAGTAGGTGTAAAGCCTCCTTACTCCAGTTGTGTGCGTTTCTGACCTGTGTGAAACGAAGTCTAACTCTGTCTTCTCATATACGCCCGGCTGACTTTGTGGTGAAGCCTTCTTGTGGATAGAACAGTGTCTCTGTATGCAGCGTCCTGCTAGACTCCCGTCTTCCTGACCTCGGTTACGTATCAGCACTGCTGGGCCCCTGCGACTTGAAGTCCCACAGGGTCTCCGGTTTCTCCTACTAGTCGTGTAGATGCTAGCAAGCTCGGACCCGGTGTCCGGTGGTGCAGAGTAGAGGTAAGCGATCAATGCTGTTTCAACCTCTGTCACTCTCTTCTTCCTTCCACTTGCCTTTCGTCCTACTCTAACCCTTAACATAAGCACACTCTAGCAGTAGATGACAGATTCTCCTTTCTCTTCACCGCTCTCAAAGCGTCGGCACGCTTGCTCACTGACACTACCTCAGTTGACTCAGTTCTGACCTGGCTAAAGTGGCTATCTTCCTCCACTATTACTGGACTCCACAAAATGAACTAAGTGCAAGCTGTAGTCTTCAGTCTTTCTGTACTGCTGTTCCCTTTCCTTCACTTCCTTCTGAGGCTCTGTCTGAAGCAGCTATCAGGACGTTCTGTCAGACTGATCTATGCACACATTTCAAGAGCTACTTTCCACTTTCTAGGGTAACAGTCAGTCTTTCAGCATTCTCAAATAACTCTCCCTCACAGCTCGTCTGAGGTAAAACCAACAACTCCTCTCAGATCAAACTGTCTTCAAATCTGACTAAAATCTAACTGCCTTCTCTCTCCACAACCCTTATATATATGCATACTCTTCAAGGGCTCCCTCTAGTGGCTCCAGGGAAAAGTGAAGGTGTGAATGAATATCAGGTGTGAGTGTGGGTTTACCTTCTGTGCATCCTCCAGGGTACATGTGTCTACAAGCGCAGCTGGGCTACACATTATCATTAACCGAAACTAATATAAACATAAAAGAAACCTGCACACACACTGACACACACTCACCCCCCAAAAAAAGGAAAAAGGCCTCACCTGGCCACACATACAACACAACCTATATACACTACTATATACACTACTATATCCACAATAAGACATGCAATTTTTTTTTTCCCCCCACCACACCACAGGTCCATGAGTTCATGCCCTTTTCACAGCAATCTTGATGGGTCCATGAAAGTTTATGCCCTTAGAAATTTTTCGGGTCCATGGCAAGTTCCATGCCCCCCCCCACACAAACACCCCCACCCAACCTAAACTATCCCCCCCAAACATATCACTATTTACACTTATATACAACATTACATTAATAGACCTACCACACAAAACACCACATTACATTACTTTACTTTACCCACAACATTATAAACATTTACACTATACACTGACCACATAACCTGCAAGGCCCAAGTTCAGCGCCTGCAAGCCCAATATCCATTATTTCCTGAATTTACAAAACAAAAAGCTAAGTGTGCCACACACCAGCCCACCACCGGGAAACTGGAGTCCTAAGAGGCCCCATCCCTAACCACCAACACACGCACCCTGTCCCTCACCAACTAAATCTGACCCTAAAAGAAAAGAAACTGACCCTAACTATCCCTACCTGTCCCTACCTATCCCTACTCTACCTAGCTTATCAAAACTAACTATCTAGCTATCCCTAAACTGGCCCTCCCTGTCCCTACTTTTCTCTCCCTCAACACCCACACCACCTTATCTTACCCTACCAACAATCTCACACAGACCAGCTCTCCCTAGGGCACGTTAAAGGAGAAACCCCTCCAAAGCCAAGAGGCCCTCCTCGCACCCGGGCTCTCAAACTCCAACGAGCGCACCTTCCCCAGGTCACCCAAGATGTTTCTAACCACCTCATCCTGGGGAGGACTTTCCGCTGCGTGGAAACTAAACACCGTGCACTCCAAGTGTGGAACCTAATGACTACACTAGCTAGGAATAAAGTGCTCCGTTCTCGGCCACCCAGGGATCTGAATGCCCCATAAGCCCACTCCGGATAAGAAAGGGACGCCAGCCTAGGCCAGCCTATGGAAGCACCCACCCTGTTGTAGACCCCTGTATTAAAGGGACACTGAAGGAGGAAGTGCTCTATGCTTTCCAACATGTCGCCACACTCCTCACAGGGACAACCCCGATCATCGGAGCTCCTGCACTTCAGGTTGTCCCTTACCTACAGCCTCCCATGGAAGCAGCGCCAGGCCAAGTCCCAAAACTTCAAGGGGATCCGCTTGGAATTTAATAACCCAAGCCCAACCTCCAGATCCTGGCCTGGGCAATCCTTGAGCACCAGAGGCTTCTGGAAATGGGTCAAAAGAACCCTGCTGTCAAGGAATTTCCTCGACATGGTTCTGATTTCCCACATTCCCAGACCCCACCGGCGGATCACCTTCAGAACCGGGGTAGCATAAGCCGGGAGATGTCTGTGTGGAGTGCGCAGGTCCTTCACCTGCCCTCCTGTCTCCCATTCCTGGAAGAAAGGCCAAAACCAACCCCTGCAGGAGAATACCCATGGAGGAGCCCTCTCTGAATAGAGGTTGGCAACATTGATCTTAAGAAAGGTGTTTATCAGAAACACCACCGGTTGACCATACCCAACCCACTTAGTCTCCTCGTGCGGTACGTGACCTCTCTCTTAATTAGGTTAAGCCTGTTCCCCCATAACAGCAGGAAGAACAGGCTATAGACCCGTGTCCAGAGAGGTTCTGGTAAGACGCAGACACTGCCCAGGTATATTAACAAGGGAAGCAGAAAGCCTTTGGCCAAGTTGACCCTTTCCCTCAGGGTTAAAGACCAACCCTTCCACCGGTCCACCTTTTGGTCGGCGATCTTAAGTCTGCCCTCCCAATTTTGCTGGGGGTTGTCCCCGGGGCCAAATTCGATGCCTAGGATTTTGGCGGAGGTCTGGGGCCCTGGAAGGGTGTCCGGGAGATCAAAACTAGGATCTCCCCCTCCCAGCCAGAGACTTTCGCACTTTTCCCGGTTGATCATGGACCCGGACGCTTGACCTCAGACATGACCCAATCCGCCTCCTCTCTCGAGGACACAAAGAGGGAGACATCGTCAGTGTACGCTACCACCCTCAGAGTGGCCCACGGCTCCGCCCGGTCCATCCCGACTTCCACCAACGGTCCACGATCTACCCTCCTCAAGAAGGGATCGATCGCGAACACGTATAAAAGTGGGCTCAGTGGACAACCCTGGCGGACCTCGAACTCACCTCAAAAGGGTGACCAACCCAACCGTTGACGAGTGGAAAAGTCTCAGCCCCCTGGTATAAGGTCTCTAACCAATTTACAAACCTCCCAGGCAGACCGTACCTCAAAAGGACAGACCAGAGGTACTCGTGATTCACCCTGTCAAAGGCCTTCGCTTGATCTAAGTACAGCAAGTACCCCTTCCAGTGACTCGCCCTGCCCTGCTCCACTGCCTCTCAGACACCGAGCACAGCACAGCACTAAAAGTACTGCGGCCTGGAACAGAGCAGTGCTGAGCCCCCGAAAGGAGCCGGGGTGCAAACTTCACCAGCCGATTAAACAGCACCTTTGCCAGAACCTTCCGGTCCACATTGAGAAGCGCTATGGGACGCCAATTCTCAATACGGGACAAGTCCTTACCCTTTGATAGGATAATCAGGGCTGACCTCCTCATTGAGCTGGGAAGAGCACCCGAGGAAAGACACTCATTAAACACCTCAGTCAAGAGAGTCCCTAAAGGCCTTGGAAAATTCGGATGTTAAGCCATCCGGACCTGGCGATTTTTTGGGCCGAAGCCCATCAATGGCCAGTTTCACTTCCTCTTCCCTGATTGCCTCTACCAAAACATCAAGAGAGGGTCATCTCCTGGCTCAGGAATGGTCTCAGCCAGGAAAGCCGACATCCCGTCTGTCACGCTGTATAGCAGATATATATATATATGTGATGACAGTAATCTATATCAAAAGGGCAACATACAATATAACATGCGCATAGATATATGATAACATAGAATTACCTGACAGAAAGTCCAGTGGGTCAATACGGAATCCGTTATACGCTGTCTCCAGCTAGAGGGTGACCGGGGTCTATGCTGACCCTAAACTGGGGTCCTAACTAATCCCTTTACCTGGAGGTACTGTTAAAGGTACAGAGGTCCAGGCCACCAGCGTAAACCCTGTCTCCTATCAATCCCTGCCAACTGTAATCTAGTCCTAAGAAGGACCCTGATTACCACCAAAGGGAATGAACAGGTAACGGTTAATGAACAGAAAGACATACAAGAAAGACAAGAAATAAAGTAAATAAAGTCTTACATACAACACTCACACACAGTAGGAACACCTAAGGTCTCAGAGATAAACTATAAGCTATAAGAGTAAAAACAACTAAGGAGCTCTTAGCTTAAGTATTCTCAGAACCGATCCAGTCTGCTAGACTACATAAAGGCTTTCACCGGCATCTAACAAGCAGACTGGCAGGTATATGAAGGAATCTAATTAGAACATAATCAAAAGCAACCGGGCGAGGCTGGACCTAGTCTTAGCAAAGAGCTAGGTAAAATTAACTCCCTCATTACCAAACACAAAGAAACAGCAACTCAGCTGTGAGAAGTCAGAGTGTGTAATCGCGACGATCCTTGTGGCGATACACCCATGACAGTACCCCCCCCTCTACGAGGGGACTCCGGACCCTCAGGGCCAGGTCTGCCCGGTTGAGTTGTGTGAAAGGTCCGAACCAATCGATCTGCGTTAACATCAGACGCAGGGACCCACGTCCTCTCCACAGGACCATACCCCCTCCAATGAACCAAGTACTGAAGGGATCGGCGACTGAGACGTGAGTCAATGATTTTCGACCCATGAAATTCCACGTTATCATTGACCACCACTGAAGGCGGAGGTAGAGGTGACGGTATGACTGGTGCCACATACTTTTTAAGTAATGACTTGTGAAACACATTATGAATTTTAAACGTAGGAGGGAGGTCCAGACGAAATGCCACAGGATTAATTATGGAACTGATCCTGTACGGCCCGATGAATCTGGGACCCAACCTCCAGGAGGAAACTTTAAGTTTTATATTCCTGGTAGACAACCAAACTAGATCGTTCACCTTCAGATCTAGACCAGAAACTCTCCCCCTATCAGCCATCCGTTTGTAACGGTTCCCCGTAACCTTCAGTCTTAACCGATCTGGAACGATCAGTCTCCCTGGAAGTCCCACCGGGCGTCCCCCTGAGCCCCCAATACCTCCCCCTCAAGCTCAGAGCATACAGCTGACACTACAACTCCCTCCTGAGGAATAGGAACCGGATCATCCGTCTTCCCGGCCCCTGGGAAAGTACGAGATAAGGCATCAGGAAGCAACTTTATTGAGCAGTCATATGCGCGATGAGGAGGTAACTCTTTACACCCCTCCTCTGAGAACATCTCCCCAAAGTCCTCCAGAAAAGGAGACAAAGTCCTAGGCACAACCGCACCGATGACCGTGCTCATGCAGTTATTCCTGCAAAATTCACCCCACTGGCTTATCTTTCCGGATTGCCAATCAATCACTGGGTTATGTTTAGCCAACCAAGGAAGTCCCAACACAATAGGAGTAGGTAGACCCTCCAACACATAACAAGACAATTGCTCTTTATGTCTTGCCCCTACTCGAAGATCTATGTTATGAACAGCTTGTACCAAGCTACCTTGACCGAGAGGTCTAGAATCAATAGAGACTATAGGGACCGGTTTGGCCAATACACTCAGTTGCATACCATGCACCTGGGCAAACCGAGCGTCCACCAGATTAGCCCCGGACCCACTATCAAGAAAAACAGAAATCCTCTCAGTTCTAGTACCAATCACCACCTCCGCAGGCACGAGAAACTGAGAGGGATTTGGGGGCGAAATACACACTCCCAGGTTAACTCCTTTGCTCAAAGAGGCCCGGGATGGACACCCCCCAACAAAATGTCCCTCTCTCCCGCAAAAGAAACACCTTCTAGTCTTGCGGTGCACCGCCAATTCCCTCCTACAAAAAGATGTCCCTCCCAACTGCATGGGTTCCTCAGAACAGACCAGGGGAACCTCAGTATAAGGGACTTTAGTAGTAGGTGGAGTCATCACGGGAGGCGGAGTTACCTCGCATCTTCCCCGAATTCGTCTATCCATGCGAATAGCGAGGGCCATAGCAGCCTCCAGTGATGGAGGAGAATCATACTGAGCCAACACATCTTTTAATTTGTCAGACAACCCTTGACAAAACTGGCTCCTAAGAGCTGGGTCATTCCACTGAGTATCTGTTGCCCATCTACGGAACTCAGAAGAATATTCCTCCGCTGGACGATTTCCTTGCCGTATTTTACGTAACTTTGTTTCAGCAAGGGAAACTCGATCCGGATCATCATATACCAGACCCAGGGCAGTAAAAAATCGATCCACTGACTGGAGATCTGGGGAGCCTGGAGGAATAGAGAACGCCCAAGATTGAGGGTCCCCTTGTAAGAGCGAGATAACAATTCCCACCCTCTGCTCTTCACTCCCAGATGACCGAGGCCGCAGCCGAAAGTACAATTTACATGCCTCCCGGAAAGTAAAAAATTTGTCCCGCCCACCAGTGAACCTGTCCGGGAGAGCAACCTTAGGTTCAGATCTGGTTTGCTCCGGGGGAACAAAACCTTGGACTTAATGTCTGCAAACTCCATGGACAACCCCTGCAACTGCCGGGCCAGCTGGGCTACTGGATCCATGACAGCTGGAGAGAATCTTTAGTATGGCCGGTGAAAATGTCACGCTGTATAGCAGATATATATATATGTGATGACAGTAATCTATATCAAAAGGGCAACATACAATATAACATGCGCATAGATATATGATAACATAGAATTACCTGACAGAAAGTCCAGTGGGTCAATACGGAATCCGTTATACGCTGTCTCCGGCTAGAGGGTGACCGGGGTCTATGCTGACCCTAAACTGGGGTCCTAACTAATCCCTCTACCTGGAGGTACTGTTAAAGGTACAGAGGTCCAGGCCACCAGCGTAAACCCTGTCTCCTATCAATCCCTGCCAACTGTAATCTAGTCCTAAGAAGAACCCTGATTACCACCAAAGGGAATGAACAGGTAACGGTTAATGAACAGAAAGACATACAAGAAAGACAAGAAATAAAGTAAATAAAGTCTTACATACAACACTCACACACAGTAGGAACACCTAAGGTCTCAGAGATAAACTATAAGCTATAAGAGTAAAAACAACTAAGGAGCTCTTAGCTTAAGTATTCTCAGAACCGATCCAGTCTGCTAGACTACATAAAGGCTTTCACCGGCATCTAACAAGCAGACTGGCAGGTATATGAAGGAATCTAATTAGAACATAATCAAAAGCAGCCGGGCGAGGCTGGACCTAGTCTTAGCAAAGAGCTAGGTAAAATTAACTCCCTCATTACCAAACACAAAGAAACAGCAACTCAGCTGTGAGAAGTCAGAGTGTGTAATCGCGACGATACTTGTGGCGATACACCCATGACACCGTCTCGATCCAGATCCCTCTTTTCCAAGAGGCATGAATAAAAGGATCTGACCACCTCCAGGATCCCTGATTTGGATCGGTTCAGGGAACCCGTACTGTCGATCAGTCCTGTCACCATCTTACAATTCACTGACATCTTATAGTTTCTGTAAGGGTCGGGCGAGCGGTACCTCCCGAAATCCCTCTCAAAAACCAAAGATGTGTGCTTATCATACTGACACCTCTTGAGCAAAGACTTCACCCTGGAGATCTCACGGTCACCCCCAGTCGAGACGAGCTGCTCGAGTTTCCTCCTCAAGGCCTGATACAAGCGATGCCTGTTCAGACTCCTGAGGCTCGAGAGCTGACGGAAGAACCCCGCCACCCTCTCTTTGAAGATCTCCCACCACTCAGACTTACTGCTACAGAGATCCAAAAGCGGTACCTGGCTCTGAAGAAATTCCTCAAAGGACTGTCTCACTTCCGCTTCTTCCAAGAGGGATGAATTCAGCTTCCACAGCCCTCTTCCCATCCGGGGTGTCTCTGTAACATTCAGAGAAAAGAAAATTAAACAGTGATCGGAGAATTCCACCTCAACGGCAGACACTGCAGAAAAGATGGAATCCTCCTTCAAAAAAAACCTATCTATCCTAGACCTACAGCTACCTCTATGAAAGGTGAAACCCCCGTGACCTGAGGTGTGCCGGATGTGGACATCCACCAGGCGAGCTTCGCTAGCTATACTATTTAATGCTGTACTATCATAAGCCAGGTGGCCTCCGGGGCCCCCCCTATCACGGGATCTCGTAATGGTGTTAAAATCCCCACCAAAGACCACCTGCCGGCTCGTAAAAAGAAAGGGCTTGATCTTCATGAAGAGACATTTACGGTCCCACCTGGATTGTGGGCCATAGATGTTTATGAGCCGAAGCTCCTGTCCCCTCATGAAAACGTCTAAGACCAGGCACCTCCCCATTTCTATCTCAATAACCAGTCGGCATTCCACCTCCGCGGTCTTAAAAAGGACCGCCACCCCCGCTATACGGCTCGGCTGCAAGAGACCAGTATGAGGGCCCACACCTCCACTCCCTCCTGGCTTTATGGATGGCCCCCATGTCTGTTAGTCTGGTCTCTTGCAAAAACAAAATTTCAGCCTCAAATCGGGTGAAAAAATTAAAGGCCGCAAATCTGGCCGCATCTGACTTAATATTGGCGACATTAATGGACGCCAGAGTCAACGGGGTGAGTTCCGCCATCATGGGTGATTGGTTAGATGGCCTTCTTCTTCCCCATCTTTCCCCTCCGAAGAGGGGTCTAATCCCTTCCGTTTTAGGGAAGACGAGGTGTCCATCCCCATGGCCTCCTTGCCTCCGGGCTCCAGGTCTGTCCCCCCACCAGAGGAAACGGCGTCCCCTGGGGGACGGACTCCGCCATCCCCTGAAGGCCCCCCAGATGCCGCCCCCGGCCCCTCGCCCCCGACCCCCGTCTCAGCAGGGTCGTCGAGGGCTTGGTGCCGGTTGGAGAGGGTGATCAGAGGGGAGCCGGTGAGCCCTTCCGTTGGCACACTTACGGTCGGGGGAGGAGGTTTGGAAGGCTTGACCACCTTCCTCTTCCTCCTTCCGGTACGCTTTTTATCACCCCTCTCTACTGTAGGCTGATCCGTGACCTCCTCATCCACACTTTCATAGTGGGAGGAGTTGTCGGAGTCAGTCAGGTTTTCCTCCCTCTCCATCCTCCTGATCTCCTCGCCAGGGCCGGCTCCAGGTTTTTATGGGCCCCGGGCGAAAGAGCCTCAGTGGGCCCCTTTAACACAGACCACGATTCATGATGCACAGATACAGCAGAGAAATATAGGTACAGTACAATGCCAAATACTTCACTTCTTCCATTACATGAGTGATATCTATTGTAAATTGTACAATAGCTCAAAAACCGCCAAATCCTCACAGCGCACAGAACAGACTGGACAGTACAATCCTCCATACAATATTATGGGCACCACAGTCTCCCCCTCATCACCCATATAATACCCCATGAAGGATGTCACCCCCCATATAATGCTCCATACAGAATACTGGACCCAAAATAATGCTCCATACAGAATACTGGACCCAATATAATGCTCCATACAGGATACTGGTCCCCATATAATGCTCCATACAGGATACTGGTCCCCATATAATGCTCCATACAAAATATGGAGCTCTCCTCTGCGCTGTACTGCGTTCTGCACTGTTATGGCTCAGGAAAGGGCGCTGTGGAAAGACTCCCCATTATCATCATGATTGCCTCCTTATCATCATCATTGCCTCCCCATCATCATCATGGCCTCCCCATTATCATCAATGCCTGCCCATCATCATCATCTCCTCCCCATCATCATCTTCTCCCCATCATCAATGCCTGCCCATTATCATCAATGCCTGCCCATTATCATCATCTTCTCCCCATCATCATCAATGCCTCCCTATTATCAGCAATGCCTGCCCATCATCATCTCCTCCCCATCATC